>JAVXUL010037798.1:0-11149 GCA_035590515.1 Trichilia minutiflora
ACGACACTTGGACTCACCGGACTATACTATAACAAGACTACCTATACTTGGGTACATAATCTAATTGAGATCACCTACGGATTTGAGGTAATAATTAAGGCCAAAATGGACATCCCAACTTTTCGTGCTTCTCATTTCAATAAAGAAGAAAATCAGCAAGTAATGTGTCTTGATCTAGACCTGCAAAAGGAAGCCAGAGATCGTACTCTGATCAGGACAGTTGCCCATCAACAAAAGGTATCCAAGTCTTACAACCAAAAGGTCTGACCTCGTTTCTTCAGGGAGGGTGACCTTGTCCTTAGGAGGATCACCCTCAATACTCGAATAGCATCAGAAGGATCTCTGGGTGCTAACTGGGAAGGACCGTATCAAGTGGTCAGGACAGTCAGATCAGGAACCAACAAGCTGGCCTGACCAGATGGAGGCATCCTGAGTAAAGCCTGGCACACAAAGATGCTAAAGAAATATTATCCCTGAGAGAACTCCTCCTCAGGTGGATCAAATTGTAAACTTATAACACTCTTTGTACTAATTTTTCCTTTATAAATAAAAGTAAAGTGTTCAAGTATTTTTTAGCATCTCTCTAAATTGTTTTTGGCTTAAAACTAAGGTTAAGGTTGGCTATATGCCCTAAAATCCCTTAATGCTTAGTTGTTATATCCGTCCCAGGTACCATAACCCCTTGACCCAGATAAGGCATCCTATGGGTCTAAGACCTAGTTCGTGATAAGGCATGGTAAACTCCAATCAAGTCAGGTAAATCTAAGGTTAAGGTTAGCTATATACCCTAAAATCCCTTAAAGCTTAGTTGTTATCAAACCCTATTTGTCTCAAGTATCGTAAGCCCTTGATCTGGATAAAGCATTCTATACATCTAAGACCTAATTCGTGGCAAGGCATGGTAAACCCTAGCCGAGTCAGGTCAATCTAAGGTTAAGGTTGGCTATATGCCCTAAAATCCTTTAACACTTAGTTGTTTTCAAATCCTATCCGTCTCAAGTGTTATAAGCCCTTGACCCGAATCAGACATCCTATGCATCTAAAACTTGGCTCGTGGCAAAGCATGGTAAACGTTAGCCAGGTCAAGTAAATCTAAGGTTAAGGTTGGCTATATGTCCTAAAATCTTTTAACACTTAGTTATTTTCAAATCCTATTCGTCCTAGGTGTCATAAACCCCTGACATGGATCAGGTATCCTATACGTCTAAAACCTGGTTCATGGCGAGGCGTGGTAAACCCTGGCCAAGTCAGGTAAATCTAAGGTTAAGATTGGTTATATGCCCTAAAATCCTTTAACACTTAGTTATTTTCAAATCCTATCCATCTCAGGTGCCATAAGTCCTTGACCCGAATCAAGCGTCTTATGCTTGTGGTAAACCCTGACCGGATCAGGTCTAACCAAATTCTATCTATCCCAGGTACCGTAAGCCCTTGACCCAAATCAGGCATCCTATACGTCTAAGACCGATTTATGGCAAGCGCGATAAACTCTGCCTAGGACAGGTGAATCTAAGGTTAAGGTAGCTATATGCCTTAAAATCCCTTGACACTTAGTAAGTTATAATTCGTCCTAGGTACCATAAGTCCTTGGCTGTATCAAGCACCCTAAGTGACTAAGACCTGATTGAGTGAGGTGTGATAAACCCTGGACAAATCTAATTCAGAATCTTGAAAACTTGAAAACCTTCGAAGATCCCTACCAGAACCCCCTTTTTTTTGAAAGGATACCTGACCCCAAAGGATTCACAACCATTCTTATAAGGTTAGTGATTTTGTTAAGTTAATTTATAGCTAAGTATTGAAAGTAGTAAAAAGAAAAAGAGACTTGAAAAAGGAAGAATAAAAAATAAAGTGTATCTTTTCATTCATTAGAGTAAAAATATACATGTGTATACTGAAAATGAGGATGCACATACAATGGGGTCAGGGATTTTACAAGAAGTTATAAAAAAATCTTCTAAGTTTTAAAAAACTATAATGGGGAGTCCCTCTTCTTCACTCTGATAATTCAACCACCTGGTCTTCGACTCGAGATGTAATGGGGACATCTCCACTTGTTTGGCTTTGGGCGGAGGCAGGGGTGTTTTCTACTACTCTTTCCTGGGGAGGGAGGGTCTTTTTCTCTTCATCAAGTGGCCCCTGAGGTAGTCGCAGCTCAGGACCTCCGAGGGCTGCTTTCAAAAGGCCTTACGAAACAAGAGCATGGTGATTTTTATCAATTGGCCTTCCTTCATCAGCAGCCATGGTCATTTCCTAGGCCGGAGTCTTAGGGAGTTCCTCCATAGTAGATGTCCCTGAGGTACCTGGGACATCATAGCCTAGTTGGTCGAATAGCTAGCGCAGGTCCAGGTGCGGGTATTCTTGGAGAAAGAGGCGATTGGTCAAGTCGATGCCTTCATCAATCCCCTGGTTATATCGGCCTTCGAGTTGGGAAGGTACCACCCATAACTTCTGAGACTGCTCATCAATATAGTACCGTAGAGTTTTGTTCACTTCTTCCAAGAACTTGTACGCCTCCCAGACGCCATTAAGCCTTCCTTCTATCTCCTCGTGCGCCATAATGATCCTGGAATTTTGCTCTTTCAATCGATCGTCCTCATCCTTCAAAGCTCGATAGAGGTCATTTAGCTTTTTGCATTGACCTTTAACTTTCTACCTGGCCTTCTCAGTATTTCCCCTTTCTTTCTCTAGTACCTGAACCTGGGCCTCGACATTTGATAGCTTTCCATTGTAGGCTACCTCCTCCTGAATCCAATGGGATTTCTCTTAGAAAACTTGAGACTTCTCCCCCTCCAAACCAGAGATCCTGGTCATCAACTCCTTCCTTTCCTTGGCAATGCTTTCCTAAGTAGTAGAGATCACTTCTTGAGTCCTCTTCTCTAATCTCTTCACTGTATCGAGGGTCCTTCATTTGACGATGATGGCGTTCTTGAAATCTTCAATGAACATGTCCAAGACAAAGGCACTTTACATCAGCAAGGCACTGGTCAGTTAGCTATGTAAGAATTTACTAAATACTACTTGGTTTTTAAAACAAGGATAACTTACCGGATGAGCGTGAACGCTCATGGAATCAAGTGCTTTGTCGGGGGATAAGTTTCCTATCTCCCTGCTCTCCCTAGGAGAAACTGCCTCCTGGCCACAATTCATCAATGAAAGAAGGTGCCCAAAACTTTCCCTCTTCTATTTGGGGAGATCTTCGAACATAAGGGCATCTAGGTCCCCCGCTGTCTCATGTTCAAGAGAAAGGGGTCTTCAATTTCAAAAGGAGACAGGTCCTCTTGCCCTCACCTCAGGTCTTTGTCAACCCTTGATTTTTAGGTTTTGCTCGCCCCTGTGGTTACCCTAGGGTTAACCTATTGACTCCCAGAATGGTCAACTACCCCTCTTATATTCTATCCTGAGACCTGGGTGGCTACGATGCCTTCCACGTGAATTAGGATATTCTTAGACTGTTGATCTACAGGGCGAGGAAGGGAATCAATTTTCTTCATTTTTCCTCGCTTCTTTCCAGCTATCATCCAAGAGCCTTTTCCCTTTATCCTTAGCCTGGGTCAAGTCTTCCTTTACGGGGTGCTTCTGTGTCTCCTCCCTGGACAGCTCCTTAAAGGAAATACCTTTTGCCTTAGGGCGCTCCATTTGCTTGCCCTCCTTCTGAGGGGATTTTTTTTGGATCCCTTTTCACGGGCCCCTTGCCCTTGTCCCCAGGGGTCTTTTGTTTGGGGTCAGTTGGCTTCACTACCTTCGACCCTTCTTTTGAAAGCATCCCCTCAATACTTCCACTGCCTTTCACTTTCTATCAGCTGCAGTACTCCTTATTCTCGCAATTGCACAAGTATAAAGAATGTGGTCAGGGAAAAATCAAACACCATTTCAAATATCAAAGCAATATCAGAAGGTCTTTTTTACCTTTGTTCAAGTGAGTCCTGGCTTTTGTTAACTCACTCCTGGTCACCGCCTTCGACATCAGCCCAAGCTTCACCTTAAAGTCCACACTCAGGAGAACTCTGACATCCATTAGGACCAAGGATTCCATTTTGTTAACCACATTGGTCGGGATCCCCGGTTGCTCCTGGCCAATATCTATACAAAGAGAGGTCAGTTAGAATATTTTATAAATAAAATTCTTAAAGTTTAGCTTGTTATACTTGGTTCTTGAAATGTCGTGGAGATGGCACCCTAAGAAGACTCCATCAAGTTCTCATTGACCACGAACCAGCTGTCCTTCTAGTTCTTATTGCAAGAAAGACTCCCCTTGAGCTTTGATTGGTAGCCTGGGCGAATCTGCAAATAATACCACCCTGGGTACTGGCTGATATTTTTCTTGAGGGTGTAGAAGTACAACACCTCATCCAAGGTAGGGGCAGGAGATCCGGCATCAGCCTTCAACATGAACAGGCTCCCCAAGACCCTCCAACTATTCAGGGTCAGTTGGTAGGGAGGAATCTTAAAGCCTCGAACAACCGAGTGAAGTAGCGTTGCAGGGGAAACCTGTCCCCAAGCAATAGGTGCTCTTCATTAAAGGCCACCTCTCTTGGTCTCAGGGCACTCGGGATTTCTTCAGCCCTAGGAACCCTGAGCTGTATGTTCTCAGGGATTTTGTAAAAATGATGGTAGGTTTGCAAATCTGCCTCAATAATGATGGAAGGGAACCGGTCTGATTCATTGGGTCTCCTGGCCCGAGCTTGTCTAGTGGTGCTCCTTTCATCTTCCCTTCTCTCCTGGGTAGGGGTTGCTGCATGAGAAGACTCTCTCTAATGGGCTGCATCCTTCGAACTTCCTTTCCTAGCCATCTCTTATGAAAAACTCCAACAAGTACCTGCAACAAAAACACATAAAGCAAAACAAAACAAGAAAGCCACGAAACAAGGAAAGCAAAAGAAGAACCAGAGAATTCCAGAAGCAAGAAAAGAGAAAACTAGAGAGAGAACAAGAGAGAGAGTCAGATTTGTGAAAATGACAGGGGAAAAAGAAGGGTATTTATAGTAGAAGGGGGGGTGATCTCGACCGTTAATCTAGACGACCAAGAAATCGCCCTGTGTCCCAGTCCATAAGTGCCCTCCCACAACTCGAGGAACCATCAAATCTCCCTAACAGTGATTCACCACATGGTACATCCCCAGCCCAGGATTTAAAATCTGCTCAGAACTGACGTGACTTTTGATGGGGGCCAATTAATGAGGAATGAAGCAGAGACCCAAAAAAGACATGTCATCAATAGGCTAATGGCTCCGTTAGAAGAAAGAGAAAGTATCCCAATGACTAGGAAGCTTCCACATCATGCCAACCGTCTCAGTGGGTAACTGCCCCAACAGTCAAACTAAATCATCTGAGCCAACACTCTCCCTTGAGACGATTCATCTCAGGCAATAATTTTCTTGCGCGAGCTCTATGAGTCTCACATCAGAAACTGGTGGACTGGATATTTGGGAAGAAATACAAGAGTAATACGTTGATGCCCTGTCAGCAAGACAAGTGGCGAACAGCTAGGTGTAATCCCAGGCAATCTTCACCCCTTTGAACTTTGCCTCAGACAGTCTACGTCCCAAGAGGATCACCATCTCAGGTGCCAAGAAGACAAGGACTCCTTCTCAGGTTTTTCGTAGTCATCAACAGCACATCTCAAGCATCCGACAGTTGGAGCTTGCGGACATTCGTCATCCGGGGAACCAGGATAGTTTCTTAGGGAAATCGCTCCAGGCTAGGATTCCTTCCATAACCAGCTTGTAGGCAATCCCTGACCAGGGTACCAGTGGACACGTGCCCCCTACAAAAATGGGAATGATTACTGATAGCAGGACCACTAACGAGGTAATCACTTACCATAAATGCATTTGTCCTATCCTTTGACCATTTTCAGGTGATGGGACGGTGTCAGGTCTGCAAACCTACAGATGTGTCAACATCATTAATGAAATTCGGCTGTACACTATCCCATGTCAAACATCACATCCTTCTCATTCTCCGATGCCAAGTCACTGTTTAGGGGGCACTATATAAAACAGACATTTTTTAACGACAGAGGACTTTTGGGGATTTTTTGGACATTTTAATTTTTGGGAGTTTTGAGATTTGGCACTTCATTTTACACACTCAGAGGTTTGGAGACATTGGGCAATAGGATTATCTCCATTTTTCCTTCACCATCTCTCATTGCACATTTTCTCTCATTTTGATCATTTTCGACTTCTTTTTGCTGCCTTCACAGAAAATATATTTTCTTTCTCCACCATTTTTCTCACTTAGGCATCGGAGTTTTTTCGTCGAAACCCCTCCCGACGTCACTTCGAAGGTATTACTTTCTTTGCAGGATTAGGAGATGAAGTTTTGCCAGAAACAGCTATACTTTCAGTCACCCTTCGGTGTGAAAAATCACCATCCAACAGTAGCCACATCACTCTCACACCTCATCAGTTGAGTCATTCTATGTTGGTCGCGAAGAGGGTTTACGAACAATTCTTGCACCAACAGCTGGCACCGTCTGTGGGAACAAATAAAAAGCTATTGAAACACTGCGTATGGAGGAAGGAAGAAGGAAAAGTATTTTCTGAAATTTTCTTTAGAAAATTTTGAGATGGTGGAAAGAAAACAAGGAAATAAAGGTTCTAGTTCCAGTAAAAGTATTGCCCGTGCAGGAGGGAGAACCCCCCTGACCAGGGAGGAGCCTTGGTTCGGGGGCAAACACATAGACATATTCCTGACCAGTAGGGTTGAAACACTAGAGAGGGAACTTCTAGAGGTCAAGAGATAAATGATCAGGGAACCCGTCTCCTTGGGAGAAGGGAAAACACCACGTGCCTCTGAAGAACAAGTCAGTCAAACTCCCCAAAGTAGTCAGGCAAAAAGAGTTCGAGGATTCAGAGAAGTATATAGTTATGTGCCCCAACAAAGACTGATACCTGGGTAGAAAGGAAAGACCAAGGCAACTGAAAGGTTGGAGGAGCCCCGCGCGCATTAGGAGATCAATACCACCTTCAAAATCTGTGAAGGGCGTGGGCTCAAGAGAAACATTATTGATGAACATTCTAGAGGGGTAGAACAGTTAAGAGTGGAGCCCAGCCTTGCTTCCATCGATATGAGATTTTACCTTAATGAAAAACATGCTCGGGAAATGGAAGCAGTTGTAGTAGTCAGTAGAAGGGAGATGGAGGAATGTGTAAAGAAGATGTTTACGAGATGAGGGGCTTGCAACATCCTTGCTCAGGGAAGAAACTCAGGAACAGAAAGAGTTCTTGCCTCAGGGTTTAAGTCTCCCTTTTTGGAGAAAATCTTATCCTTAGTCCTCCCTAGAAATTTCAAGATACCCCAGTTGCCTCTCTACTCAGAGAAAATTGATTCATCCCTGCACATTGACATGTTCAGGGAAATGATGCTGATTCAGGGATTAACTGAACTACAAATGTGCTGTCTTTTTTCCCTGACTTTAGAAGGGTCGACAAGGCGTTAGTATAAGAATTTACAACCGTCTAGCATCAATAGCATCAATAGATTCAATCAACTGATGATCCTCTTCAAAAATAAATTCAAATGAGCGGTAGCCCATAGTCGAAACCTGAGCACCCTATTGTCGATACGCCAGAGAGCAGGGAAAACTCTGAAGAGCTTCGTGCGCAGGTACCACGAGGAAGTAATAGAGTTAAGGGCCTACCATCATCCTTTAACTCTGGAAGGATCGAAAAAGGGCCTGCGATTGGAAAGGGCTTGGTACGCTATTCATCGACGTACAGTGGATACATATAAAGCAGCCAGGATGAAACTACTAGATGAAATTGAGATTGAAGGGGAGATGATGCTAAAGATGAAAGAAGAATCCCGAGCAGTCCCAGCCAGGAGAGAACATCCTCAGGATGTGTGGCAGAAGGGAAAAAGGGCTCTCTACAGGAATCCCAAGCATGATAGAAGAGATGTAGACAGAGGAGATAGGGGTTAGGGAAAGGTCCTTACCCGGCCACCCAGGGATGATAGACCATCAAAACAAATCTCGACGATAAGTCCTCTCAGGAGGGTAGAACAATTGGCTACCCAGGAATTCACCCTATTAAAGGCTCCTCTATCAAAAACATACGAGTACGCAAAGAGTCGAGGTCTCTTAGCACCCTATCCCCAAGCCATGAAAGCAAAGGTGCCTAAAAATACCAAGGGTCGATTATGTGAATTCCACAAGGAGAGTGGCCACACCATTGATCAGTGTGAAGATTTGCGAAATAAGATTGAGGTACTAGTCAAAAATAGTTATCTCACAAATTACATCGATTCCCAGCACCTCCTCCAAGGGTCCGGACAACATCAGGACTATGAAGACTATCCTGAGCAGGATCCTGGTGTCATGGTCATCTCAGGAAGTCCTATCCTGGCAGGATTATCAAATAATTCTTGTAGAAATTATGTGCGCTACTCACTGCCCAGCCACTCTTCAGATGTCCATGTGATGAATGTACGGGCAGATAAAAGGCCAAGGATCATCATCGTACCCATCATGTTCACATATGAAGACAAAGTGAGGGTCCATTACCCCCATGATGACGCCTTAGTAGTAGTGATAAGATTCGCATCAAATCAGATCAGCAGAATTCTGATTGACACAGGCAGTTCAGCAGATATAATTTTCAAAGACATGCTGGACTACCTGGACATAGAAGACTTGGAACTGATCCCACCCAATTTCATTTTACATAAATTCGGGGATTCATGCATTACTCCCTTAGGATCAATACAACTGCTAGTCATAATGGGGGAAAAGCCTTATCAAAAGACTGTTATGGTGTGTTTTCAGGTGATTGACTTGAAGATCCCCTACTCCGCCATCCTGGGAAGGTCATTCCTCAAGAATACCAAGGCAGTAGAGAGTATCCACTACTTGAAGTTAAAGTTCAGAGCCGGGGAAGGGATTGGCATTATGAGGGGTAATCAAAGAGAAGCAAGATCGTTTTCATCACCTCTTCAAAACAGGCTTATTACATCTGCAAAAGACCATTGGAGACTTCTCCTGACCAGGCCACCAATCCTTCAATCAGTGATGGAGCAGGATCAGAAGAACTACCTATTGGTCAGGTCAGAGAAAATAAGGAATAGTCAGTTCTCAGACTAAAACCAGAAGAAACCCTAACAGATGTGGTCATAAATGAGTGCCACCCTGAGAGGATCGTCAGGGTTGGCACCCAACTAAGCCCTGAGTAGAAGCAAACTATAATAGAAACCTTGAGGCAGAATGCGAATGTGTTTACCTATAGTCATGTTGACTTACCAAGAATTGACAAAGGGATTATAACCCACCATCTAGCAATTGGCTCTTTGCACAAGCTAGTCCACCAAAAGAGGAGGATTTTCAACGCTGAAAGGCAAAGTGCCATCAGGAAAGAAGTGGACAAGTTGCTCAAGGCTGGTTTCATCAAGGAAGTTAAATACCCAAATTGGTTGGCCAATGTTATCCTGGTCAAGAAGGCCAATGAAAGCTGGAGGATGTGTGTTGACTTCACCAACTTGAATAAAGCATGCCCAAAGGACAGTTTTTCCCTGCCCCAAATTCACTAGCTAGTAGACTCTATGGCAGGGCATGGACTGTTGAGCTTTATGAATCCATTCTCAGGATACAATCAGATACCACTGCATTCACCAGACCAGGAGCAGACAGCCTTCATCACTGATCAGGGACTGTACTATTATAAAGTCATACCTTTCGGTCTGAAGAACACAAGGGCCACTTTTCAAAGGTTGGTAAATAAAGTCTTCAAGCTGCTGATAGGACAATCCATGGAGGTGTACGTAGATGATATGATTTCAAAATTTTTCAGGGTTGCAGACCATCCTCTTCACCTAGAGCAGGCTTTCTCACTTCTCAGGAAATATCAACTAAAGCTAAATCCTGAGAAGTGCGCCTTTGGAGTCAAGTTAGGGAAATTTTTGGGTTTTATGGTTAATCAAAGAGGCATTGAAGCCAATCCCTGGAAGATACAGGTCATTATGGATTTGAAGAATCCTAGCACATTGAAGGAGCTACAAAGTTTAACAAGAAGACTGGCTACTTTGAGTCGTTTTATTTTTCGATTCACTGACAAGTGCCATCCTTTTTTTAGAGCTGTCAGAACAGGTAAAGGAATGAGGTGGGATGAAGAATGCAAAAAAATCCTTCAAACAACTTAAGGATTATCTAGCTTCTTTCCCACAGCTAGTCAGCCCTTCGTCAAGAGAAACGCTCTATCTCTACCTGACTGTCAGTAAACACGCAATCAGCTCGATATTGATGAAAGAAGATTCCCAACAAGTTCAAAAGCCTATATACTACACCAGCAAAGCCCTAGTGGATACTAAGATGGGGTATTTAGCGTCGAAAAAGCTATCCCTGTCTCTCGTCATAGCAGTCAGAAAGTTGTGGACTTACTTTCAGGCCCATCTTATAGTAGTACTGACCAGCCAACTGTTATGACAAATCTTTTATCGACCCAACTTGTCAGGGAGATTGATCAAGTGGACAGTGGAACTCAACGAATTTGACATCGAATTTCAACCTCGCAAGGCTATCAAAGAGCATGCTCTTACGCATTTTGTACCTGAGCAGACTACTGCAGAAACATTGGCTATCTCTTAACTCATCAGCCAACTTGAGGGCATGGATGTAGATCACCCTGACCTGAAGGAGTCCCTGACCTCATATCTATGGATTGATGGGTCAGCCAGTCAAAATCGAGGAGGCACAGGCATTATACTGATCGGTCCAGAGAAAGAGGAGGTCAGGTATGCTTTAAGATTTCTTTTTCCTGTAACTAACAATGAAGTGGAGTATGAAGCTTTATTAATAGGATTAAGAATAGCGCAAGAGATTGAGGTTCGTATACTCATCATTAATAGTGATTCATAACTTCTTGTGAATCACTCAAATGGATCATACCAAGCTTGTGAGGAAAGCATGAAGGCTTATCTTATGGAGGCTTGATGTTTGATCAACCAATTTAAGAAGGTGAAAATACAATTCCCCGGTCAGAGAACTTCCTGGCTGATGCCTTGTCAAAGCTTGCTTCTTCCCTCTTCGAAAATATTCCCAGGATAATTCCTGTAGAGATCTGTAGGGAATTTTTAAAAAATACCCTAGGATCTATTATGTCAAAGTTATGCATGTTAACTTCATTTATCAAACCTATATGATAACAAAGCA
>JAVXUL010037809.1:0-11148 GCA_035590515.1 Trichilia minutiflora
AATGTATAAAAGATAAGCATATATCCAATATATACATTTCATGCATTTAATCAAAATTAAATACATTAACAAAACATATAAGCTTACATACATGTATTTAAACACTTTGAACACACACATATATTTATATGCAATCAATTTTGCAAAACGAGCAAAACTTAAATATTTATTTATCATATAAATAAAATAATCAACATTTAATTTATTCATCAAATAAATAAATCAAATGAATATTATATACACATATATTCAACATTTGAATATACATGTATGTGTGTGTGTGTGTATATGTTAAATTAAATGTATCAACAATTGATACAAAATCATAAAAAAAAATTGGTTGGAAAAATTTTACACAAAACCATTTTTATTCTAAAATCGTTTTACAAACCTTAACATATACCAACAACTTAGCATATATATATATCATGCATCAATCATTGACACATACACATGTTAAGCAAATTTAACACATTGTAGCCAACTTGAAACCCTTTTCAACACCCATCCATTATAGCCAAAACCAATAGCAATATGGAAACCAATATTGCCATCAACCAAAACAATTTTTCATTGTTAGCAACACTTTTTAACATTGTACATACATTAGGAAAACACTTTTTCACACATATATACACTTGGCCATAAACTATAAAACATGGATTTAAACACTTTAACATCCATTTTTACATACCAACAACAAAGAAAACATCAAAAACACCAAAGGAACACATTATGGATAACATTTGTCCACAAACCGCCAAATGGGCATTATGGCTCCATAATGAGTTCTAAACCCATTTTCACATTACACATCATGTAATCACCATAACAAAGGTTCCATAATCATATTACACATCATCTAACACATTAAAAATGATGGAAAACAAAATCTCTGTTGGCCGAATTCTCCCATATGGTTTCCTTTATGGAAATTAACCTAACCATAAGCATATGATCTTCTCTACCATGAACCTATTATGCTCTAATACCATTTGAAGGTTGTTATGGTTTAAATCATGCTCAAATGTAACTTTTGCATACAAAATCCTAGGCTACAAATGGAAGAAAACTATGACTTTCTTTGAAAATTACCTTATTACTTTAAGGGTTTATGTAGTCTTGTTGCTCTCATGTAAATTTGATGACACAAGAACCAAAACTATGGCGCCTCCATAATTAGCACCATCCCCTTCATTTCTTCTCCATGGCTGAAACCTTTGTGTGAGAGAGAGATAGAAAATTTTCCATTTTCTTTCCAAAATTAAAAATAAAATGGGATATTTATATTTTATTTTTCATTTAATTAAATCAAGATTTATCTCATAAATAATATTAATTAAATTGAAATTTTGTGATACACACACACCTACAATAAATATGTGAAACCATGCATATTTGGACTAATGGGCATTAAACACAAAATCAAAATAATTATCCAATAATAAAATGACATGTGTTTAAATCTTAACCATTAATATTAATCCAATTTTATCTAATTATTTAACGCTTAAATTCATTAGATAATGAGCACAGTAATCAACAAATTAATTAATCTAATGGATTTAAACAAAATCCATAAATAAGGTACAATTATCATAATGCCTTTGGACACATTTATATATAGGGATAAAATGGTAATTTCACTTCAAATTAAACACTTTAATTTAGATTTTACCATTTTATATTAAAATCATATTTTAATATGTTTGATAATCACATTTATAAAATTTAAATATGTAATTTACAATAAATTACATACATGAATCATATAGGGGTAAAATAGTTATTTCGCACTAAATTAAACAATTTAATTTAGTTTTCACCATTTTATCTTTAAAATATATTTTACCATATTTGATAATCATTATTATCAAAATTGACAAGTAATTTACATTAAATTACCTCTTTAACACATTAAAGAATATTAAATGTATATAACATTTATATACATTTATTTCGGCCTACTTCTATATTATCATAAGGGTGTTAGCCCTCTCCCGATAATATTTGATCTCTCACCCATATGAAGAAACACTTGAGAATTTTGATGTGATCATGAAGTTTCTTCAAGACGTAGCCATGAACATATGCCAAACGCTTCAGCTCCGAACATTTTGGTTGCTCATCGACTATGGTTAGCATCTAGTAATGCGCCATAGTCCCTATATCATTATGTAGAAATATCTTCATCAAACTTTACATTGTTTGCATGTAACATGTGAGTTATATATCATTCCGTTGTCATATCCTGTTCGAGGAAGGGTTTATGGACTGTTAAAGCTCTAACCTTTATCTCTATTCGCATTGTTGACCGTATGTCAATATTATACTATAGCCATAGATTTATAATCAAGATATCATATTGATATTCGATTAGGAACTTGACTTAGATAGAGGCAACGGAAATTCTCAGTCCAATGTGTCGAGTCAATAGATTTCATCTTAATTGTCAATCAAACACTTATACGAATAAAGCATACCTAAACCGGCTTCTTGTATAAGACGTGATTAGCCTTGTAATTATACACCATATGAAATATACCCATCCATATAGAGTCTGATTTTGGACGTCTCAGGTCAAAAGATTACATTGCACTTCAATGTTTGATCATGTTCAATAAATAGTTCACAAACTATAAATTCACACTAATGCACTTATGAGAATACTTATATTGTCAGCCTACATATATTATCATATAATATCCTTAGGCGATAACTATTATGCCTACTATATGATATCGTCACCCAATAAATACCACGTATTTAAGGAACGACTTTGATAATTTTATTTAACAATTAAATAAATTATTCAAATGATTTACATACATTCTTTATTAAGTGCATGAAAAATAAAGAAAGTAGCAAATGTATATAAATAAAAAACTACTTTTTTCATTAATATATAAAAGTTTATACAAGATCATTAGCCCTAAAACCGACAACACGAATGGTTTCTAGGGCATACACTAACAATGACAAGGAAAAATAGGATGGAAAAGATGATATCTTTTGTGATAACAGTTAAGGTAAAGTTAAAATTATAAGTACCATTAAGGTAAATAATGTACTAATGAAAGATGTTTCATATGTTAAAAGATTAAAGTACAACTTGTTTTGCATTAGTTAATTATATGATAATTGGTTATAATGTTATGTTTTATAAAGATCCTTGTGAAGTTCTTAATGATAATGCTAAGAAACTGTTTAATACCCATAGAGTAGGTAATGTTTATGTCATTAAACTAGGGAACTTAGATAATTTGAATGCTATTTGTTACAAGTAATTTATGATGATTCTTGGTTATGGCATAGAAAGTTAAGCCATTATAATATGGATCTAATAGGAAAACTAGCTAGACATGGTTTGTTAGAAAACTAGCTAGATATGGTTTATGATGATTCTTGGTTATGATATAGAAGGTAGGTCAAGAATGTTGTTTCTACAACAAAACCTTTAAAGTTTATATATATAGATTTGTTTGGAGCTAATAGAGTAGCCTCACTGGGGGTAAAGCATTATGTATATATTATAGTCAATGACTACGCTAATTTATGTGTGTATTCTTCCTAAAAAATAAGAGTGATACTATCAATAGCTTCGAGAGGTTTTTAAAGAAAAATAAAAATGAGTATAGACTAGTGAAGATTAAAAGTGACCAAGAAAGAGAATTTGTCAATAGGAAGTTTGAAGTATTTTATGTTGAGAATGGATATTCTCATAACTTTTCTGCCCTTAAGACTCTATAACAAAATAGAGTGGTTGAGAAAAAAATAGGACATTACAAGACATAGGCAGAACTATACTTAGTGAGTATGATCTACCTTAATACTTTCAGGTTGAGGATATTATCACAGCTTGCTATATTTTGAATAATTAATAAAGTTCTAGAAAAGACTCTTTATGAGCTTATTTATCAAAAGAAGCTCGAGATTAAATACTTTAAAGCCTTTAGATGTAATTGCTAACCTTGGTAAGTTTGAACCAAAATCTGACTTAAGCATATTCCTATATTGTTCCTCTAAAAGCAAAACCTATAAAGTCTATAACAAGATAACTTAAGTTTTTGAGAAAAGTGTTCATGTGACATTTGATGACTTTAACACTAGTTTATTTGAGATGATTGCAAAAGAAAAGGCCAAAGAAGTAAAAGTTGTAGAACAAATTAAAATGTTGAGTTTGAAGGATGATTTTAAGGAAAAAGGTAAGGAAATAGTTATAGAACAGGAGGTGAAACCCTCTAAAAAACTTCCTAAACCTTAAAAGTATATTTTTAGCCATCTAAAAGAGTTGATCATTGGAGATCACACCAAGGAGTTAAGATCAGGGGAACTACTCAATGGTTACCATAAAACTTAGAAGAGATCTAAAACCTAGCCTTTGTATCCCAATTTGAGCTTAATAATATTAAAGAAGCTTTAGGAGATAAGGATTAAGTGATGGATAGCAAGAAGAACTCGATTAATTTAAGAGAAATAAAGTATGGACCTTAGTTCCTAAACTTAATGACTACCTAACCATAGGTACCAAATGGGTATTTAGAAACAAGCTAGATTACAATGGAAATATTACAAGGAATAAGGTTAGATTAGTTACACAATGTTATAACCAAGAGAAAGACATTAACTATGATGAGACTTCTCTCCTATTGCTGGATTAGAAGCTGTAAGAGTACCTTTAGCCTTTATATGTTTCAAAATTTTTGAACTCTATCAAATGGATATCAAAAGTGCATTTTTAAATGGTTTTCTAAATGAAGAAGTCTATATAGAGCAACCTTTTAGATTTGATAGTCATAAATTCCCAAATTATATGAGAGACTTAGTGAATTCCCAAATTATATGACTAAAGCCCTTTATAGTTTAAAACAAGTTTCTAGAGCTTAGTACGAGAGACTTAGTAAATTTTTACTAAAATATCAATTTGTAAAGGAGTGAGTTGACACTATACTTTTCATTGAAATCAATAATGATAACATATTATTATTTTAAATATATATGGATGATGTCATTTTTACAAGCACTAATGACTTATTATGCATTGAATTTTTAAATTTTATGAAAGTGAATTGAAAATGAGTTTGATGGGAAACTTGAATTTTTTTTGGGTTTACAAATCAAATAAACAAGTAATGATATTTACATCTACCAAACCAAATACTTCAAAAAGGTTTTGAGGAAATTTGAGATGTTAGAGGGTAAATTAGCTTGAGCACATTTACCTTACTAAATAAGTATGAATTAATAAAAAGTGTAAATCAAAGGTTATATCGAGGTATGATAGGTTCTTTATAAATTTGATAGCCTCTAGCCAGACATTCTCTATAGTGTATATGTGTGTACAAGGTTTTAATCAAATCCTAAGGAATCACACTTAGTAACTATTAAGATAATATTTAGATACCCTAGAGGTATACCAAACCTAAAATTATTTTATCTAAAGGATGTTGAGTTTAGTTTGAAAGGCTAATTAGATACCGATTATGGAGCCTATAATGTGAATAGTAAGAGTATAAATAGGACTTGTTTCTCTTTAGGAAATGTATTGGTGATTTGGTTAAGTTAAAAGCAAATTACTATTGCTCTATCAATAATAGAAGTAGCATATATATCGGTAGAAAGTTATTGTGCATAGTTACTATAGATTAAGCTTCTATTACTTGATTATGGTTTAAGCATTAGCAAAATTCCCATTATATATGATAATATAAGTTCTATTAATTTGACAAAAAACCTATCCATCATTCTAGGATTAAACACATAGAGATTAGACATTATTTTATTAGAGATTATGTGAATAAAGGGGATATCTACATTGAATATGTTAATGCCAATGATCAATTGCCTGGTACTTTTATAAAACCCCTTGATAGAGAAAGATTTTATAGCATTAGGAATAGATTAGGCATGATGGAGATAGCTTAGATTGGTAAAAATTGATTCGAATTTGCAAGGAATTTTTTTTTTATAAAAGGATCAATACAAAATGGATTTAGATTGATACATGTGGAAAGTGTCAATACATTGAAGATATGTATCAATACTTTAAGATGTTATCCAAGAATCGCGACATGTTCCTCAAAAGACATTGATATAAAGGACATTTATCGATATGAATCTTAAAAGTATCGATACTTTAAGGCAAAGTAGCGACACTTTGTACGTTGACTATTAAGACAAGCTTTAACCTTAGAAAGGGTCAATACACAAAGCAAAGAATAATATTTAGTTTAAAGAAATATTGATACTTCTAGGGTAAGAAGTGTAACGCCTGGTCCAAGTCTGTCAATAATATTGTCCGCTTTGGCCCAACCCTTGGGTTCTCACGATTTTGTTCTTGGAATAGGTTATTGATGACTTCCTAGGAGGTCACCCATCCTGGTACTGCTCTCCTCCAAGCACGCTTAATTGCGGAGTTCTTGGAGTTAAACCACCACCCATCCCAAAAGGTCTTGTTGACAATTTGGTTCCAACTCTACATATATAGCCCAGTAACTTTCTCTCCTATTTCGATGTGGGATTCAATTCATCCCTGCCGTCCTAGAAGCCTATCAAAAGTCGCTCCTTGCTCAGGCTCCCTCGCCCCGATGCCACTTGCCACCCTCATCGGACCAGGATATTACAGCACCAAAAATTATGTCGTCAACATATACTTGAACAATTAATAACACATGTTCTTTATATTTGATGAATAGAGTTGTGTTAACTTTGTTCATACTAAACTCATTACCCAAGAGAAATCTACTAAGCCTCTCATACCAAACTTTAGGGACTTATTTTAAGTTATATAGAGTTTTTGACAATTTATAAACATAATTTGGAAAAATGTGATTTTCAAAATTAAGAGACCGTTCTATATAGACTTTCTCCATAATATATCTATTCAAAAAGACACTTTTTACATCTATTTGATATAAAATAAAATCTTTGTGATATGCAAAGACAAGTAACATTTTAATGGACTCAAATCTAATTACGAGAGCAAAAATTTCATCAAGACTAATTCTTTTTTGTTAGTTGTAACCTTTGGTCACTAATCTAGCTTTATTCTATACAATCATTTTGAATTTCATCCATTTTGTTTCTAAAATCTCATTTAGTCCCAATAACACATTGATGATCCGATCAAGGAACCAATTCCCATACTTGATTTCTCTTAAATTAGTTTAACTATTCTTGCGTAAACATAATCCAATACTCATCATTCTCAACTTCAAAAAAAGTCTTTGGTTCAATTTGAGAGATGAATTCTATCTTATTGCAAATATTTCCAATACATGACCTAGTCATAATGCCATGTGAAGGACTACATAAGATTAAATCTTTTTGATGAGATTCTGGAAACCTTCACTCCTTTGAGAGTGCTTAAGCATTGTCATTTGCCTCCTTGTTTCCTTCTTCCTCTTTTAATAAGGTATTTTCTTCTTTTTTTTAGAAGTATTGGCATGTTTTTCTTAAACTTCTCAAACTACATGTTTTTCAATTTTATCTGTAAGATCATCATCACCAATAACTTTTTACAAAAAAGATGTCATTGACTCATTAAAAATAATATGCATGGATTCCTCAGTAACTAATGTTCTTTTATTAAAAACTCTATAAGCTTTGCTAATCATTGAATATCCAAGAAAAATTCTAACATTAGATTTTGAATCAAACTTTCACAAGTTATCTTTGGTGTTTAAGATAAAGCATTTTGACTCAAAGATTTTAAAATAATAAATGTTGTTTTTTCTACCATTGCAAAACTTATAGGGAGGTCTTGCCAAGGGTAAGTCTAATCAAAATTCTATTTAACACATAACATGCTATGTTGATAGCTTTGACCCAAAAATATTAAGGTAAAGAGTTTTCATACAACATGATCCTAGCTGTTTTTTTTAATAGATCTATTTTTTTTTATAACCTGATTTTGCTGAGGAGTCTTAGGAGAAAAAATTAAGAGTGATGCCATGTTCATTACAAAGCCTTTCAAATATAATTTTCAAACTTACTACCATGATCACTTCTAATAAATAGAACAGTGGTACCTTTTTTTTTTATTTTAAACTCTTTTCAAAATTTTGAAAACATATTAATAACTTCATCTTTTACAGTTGAAACAAAAGTCGTGTGAATCTTGAAAAGTCATCCACAATCACAAAGGCATAATACTTATCTCTTAGACTTGCTGGACCATGTGAAGAAGTTACAATAGTCTAGTTGTGGAAATTTGTGTTTTAAATTTGAAAGAAGTTTTAATTTGTTTAACAAATTGGCAAGCATTATATATTTTGTCTTTTACAAAATTACTTTTTGAAAGACCATTCACAAGATCCTTTTTTAAAACCTTTAAAATTAAGTCTATGCTTATATGACCTAATATTTTATGTCACAATTAACTATTTTCATAAAATGCAAAAAAAAAAAATTTTAACACTTAGAGCATATTTAATGCTAATGGTGTACACATTTCTATTTTGATTTCCTATGAAAATTGTATTTGTCATCTACCATGTTTTTAATCATGCAACATGAGTTATCAAACATATCTTATAGCCTTTGTCACAATTAACTAATGCTAAGAAGATTGTATTTGAGATTGCTAACAAGCAAGACATATTCAATCAAGGTTGAGTGGTTATTACTAACATTTTCGGAGCCTAAGATTTTTTCTCTTGCATTGTCTCCAAAGGTAACATGCCCTCTATCTTTCGTTCTTGTGAAGTTTGAAAAAATTGACATATTTTCCATCATGTGCCTTAAGCAATTGTTATCAAGAAACCACTCATGCTTCTTAGTACCTATGAAATATATTTAATTTATAGTTGTAGGTACCCAAATTTTCCTGGGTCATTAAGTGTTAGCTTTAGTTCCTTTAGGAACCTACATCATGTGAATTCCAAAATTGTTTTTCTGAAATGGACATTTATTACTAATATATCCGAATATGTTACAATAGTGGCATGTGGCATTGACTTCCACTTTTAGAGTTGGTTTAACAAAATTGTTTCTATAAAATTTTTGTTCAGTATGAGGTTGGTACCCAATACCACATTTATCAAACACATATCTTTGAGACCCAAGAAGTAAACATAGATTTTTTTGCCCTTTTGTAAATTTTAGAGCAATATCATTTAACTTACTTATTTTCTTTTTAAGATTGTAGATCTTTTTTAGGTGATCTTTCTTTCTTTCTTCAAAAATATTTTCTTTCCATCAGAGAGGAGTTTTCATTTGAAATTTTGTCAACATGCTTATTAAAAGATCGACTTTTAGAAAGTAATTTTTAAAAATCACTATATGTAACGACCCGTATCTCACCCCGAGGATATAATTATCATTTTCTACTTCTCCCGTCCATATATCTGCATTCATTTCATGTTTCATGGGGTTGTGGGTGTGATCCTAGGCTCGTGTGGGGCCTGTTAATATGAGAATTCAAATTTTTGACGAGTTTAGTCGACCGAATGAAGGATTCGTTTGATCGAATCATTGGGAACTTTTTAGGAATTTGTGGCTTCATATTCGTTTGAACAAATAGGGAATTTGTTCGATCGACTTGGGCTTTGATTGACCAAATGTGAGATTCGTTCGACCGAAGTGTGGATTCATTCGAACGAGTGAGGGTCCGTTCGATCGATAATTTACGAGCTCTCTAAGTACTATTCACATCAAAGGATTCGGTTGACCGAATCTGCGATTTATTCGATCGAAGGGGTGATTTGATCGAACGAATCTTCGATTCGTTCGATCAAATCGACGCGAAATGACGAAAATACCCATTTTTAGAAGCTTCTCCCTTAAGAAAACTTAAGGGCAAAAAGGTAATTTTGCTCTTTTTCTATAAAAAGGGGTCAGGGGACCGAATTTAGTAGCTTTTCTCTCCCTCTTCTCTTCTTTCCCTTCTCCTTTGTTCTCCCTCTGTTCCACACACACGCACTTTTTGTTTTTCTTCATTTCTTCGATTTTTCTTCACCATCTTGCTGCAATCTATCTCCCGAGCGCGATGGCAGCTTCAATTTGTGACAAGAGGCACTGGAGTTGAGTGGGAGAAGTTAGGGTTTCGGAAGGAAATTGGGGCTTTTCGTATTAGGGGCGAAATCAGAGTAAATCGATCGTACCACGAGGTTCGTAGCGTCGTTCCTAGCCTGTCTATATATTCAATTCATGTTTTTATGCGTTTTCAATTTTATGGGTTTTACTGTTCATCCGAGTAGTTTTTCGTAGATTTCGTGCATACATTTTAGTTTTAATGCGTAATGTGAGTGGTAGAGGAGTCGTAGGAAATATAGGATGCTAAAAATATAAATTCAGAAATTTTAAATAATGATGAACAGTAACTCTGATTACTGTTCATGCAAGGGTATAGGGCCCACAAACCGAAATTGCGTATATGAATTGTAATGAGTTGGTTTAATTGTAATGTGGGTCCGTGTCACTGATAATTGGATAATTTAACGTATAATAGGAATTTTAAGAAAAACATTGCGTAATGGTCTGCTTATTAGAAATCCGAAATTAGTGTGCATCGCATGCATTCGAGCATACGTATATTGGGCATAAAATTAATGATATTGTTATACGTGTGTATAGATGACGGTTCAAGGTCGAGATATCCACGTGAGTCACCGAAGAACGAGGGGAATTAGGGAGTGTGTACCCTCTCTATACTGTGAGTGGACTTATTTCCTTTAATTGTTATGTTTATGGCATCTGTTCATTTATTTTTAAATTTATTTTTAGCCTTAGGGCGATAGAGACTCTTATATTGATTTCACATATGGCGGAGTTAGATTTTATTGTGTAGTGGCCGGGAGGGCCCCTTGTTTGTGGTAGAATAAACCCTTTATGAAATATTTTTATGAATTAATATGTGATATGAAAATGAATCTTATACTTGTTGTATTGACGTTATGACCTTGGGCCTGATTTTATTATCTTTTATGATTGACGACCATGTTGGCCTATGTGTATTTTACTATGCATCTTATTGTGATGATGACGATCGTGTAGGCCTGTATATTATTGTATATGGTGATGTGGCCATGTTGGCCTGTTGTGCACAGTAGCTACTGGTTGTAGCCTAGGATCGGCCTGTGTGGATAGAGGTCGCCTAGGTGAGTGTGGGGCGTCACAGGTGGAGGAGTTGTATGGTGTTTGATTTAT
>JAVXUL010037841.1:0-26182 GCA_035590515.1 Trichilia minutiflora
GCTTGATCTTCATCACAAAAAGAAAGCACACAAGTAAAGCAACAACAGCCCCAAGGTTAGCATCTTTGATTCTCTTCAATTTTCATGCTTTCTAGCCTAGGGTTTTGAGATAAAAAACTTACATTTATGCATGCAATAGGCCATAGAACCTTCATACCCCAACAGAGAAGCTTGCTCTTTCACTTGTTATTGCGACCAAAAAGTTGCGTCCTTATTTTTAGGCGCACCAAATTGTTGTAATGACAAATCAATCTCTGAGATAAATCCTCTGTAAACCAGATTTATCAGGGCGATCGGTAAAGTGGTCAGAACTCAGTGAGTATGATATAGACTATCAACCCCGAAAAACTATCAAGGGGCAAGCACTAATAAATTTTGTTGTTGAAAGGTCTGTGAAAAGGCATCTGTTGATACTGAAAGTCTCAGAAAATAATCAGAACCGAGGCTAATATAACACCTCTACCTCCAATATTTCAGAAGAATTCTAACAACTATATATTGATGGTGCATCAAACATTCAAAGAGGTGGGGCCGGTGTGATTCTGAAGAGACTTGAAGGAGAAGAGGTCATATATTCCTTGAAGTTTGATTTCAAAGTAACCAATAATGAGGTAGAGTATGAAGCACAGATAGTCAGGATTAAGTTGACTCAGGCTTTGAGAGTTACATCTTTTAGCATAAATTATGACTCTCAATTGATCGTCAATCAAATTAAAGGATAATTCTAGGCTTGGGAAGACAATATACAAGCTTATTTGAGTCAGAGCAGAAGACTCTTGGAGGCATTTAAAGAAGTCACAGTGAAGCAGCTTTCCCAGTCTGAGAACTTCAGTGTTGATGAATTGGTCAAATTAACTTTTACTTTTAAAGGAAAAGCTGCTACTTCAGTGCCCATTGAAATTTTAACACAAAGAAGCGTAGACTTGAAAGATGAACATGTGGTTATCATGAAGGAAGTCCCAGACCCGACGTGGATGAGGGAACTCGAATCATATATCTAATGCAGGGAACTACCAACAGACAAAAATAAGGTGAGAAAGATTAAAAACAGGTCAGCTAGGTACGTTGTCATTGACAATATATTATATAAACGTGATTTTAGTTTGTCATATTTGATATGTTTAAAACTAGATGAGGCTGACAAAGTTTTGAAAGAAATACATAGTGAAATCTGTGGGAGCCCTAGTGAGGCTCATTCTCTTATGTATAAAATCCTTCGACAAGGATATTACTGGCCTACAATTTCAAAGGATGCTTCTTGGATTGTCAAGTCATGCCACAGATGTCAGATTCATGAAAATATTCTAAGACAACCACCAAAAGAACTCTCTTGTCTCTCCAATTCTTGGCCTTTTTCTCAATTAGAGCTAAATCTGATCGGTCCACTACTTGCTGCCCAAGCTAACACCAAATATTCAATTGCTGCGATAGATTATTTTACAAAATAGGTAGAAGAAGAGCCTCTCTCCAGTATAATAGAAAGAAAGACAATAGCTTTTCTAAAACAGAATATAATATACCACTTCGGAGTCCCATAAATACTGGTGATTGATAACGAAAAGCAGTTTAACGACGCCAACTTCAGAGAATTCTGTTTGGATTTCAGTATTGACTTGAGATTCGCTACACCGGCTCATTCCCAAGCTAATTGACAAGTGAAAGTTGTCAATAAGATAGTAAAGAAGGCCCTAAAGAAGAAGCTCGAAGAACACAAAGAGGTATGGATTGACAAATTGTCCGAAGTATTTTGGGCTTACAAAATAACTCCCAAAACGGCAATGGGAGAGTCCCCATTCTTATTAGCTTTTGGATGCGAAGATGTGGTCCCAATTGAAGTTGACATCCCAACTTTTCGAGTTTAAGACCATGATAAAAAAAGGAATGAAACTAGCCAAAGACTAGATCTGGATCTATTAAAGAAAGCGTAAGACAAAGTTGCAATCAGAGCAACAGCTCATCAACAAAAGGTGGCTCGATACTATAATCAAAAAGTCATACGTCGAACTTTTTAGAGAGGAGACCTAATTCTTAGACGAGTAACTCTTAACACCAGACTTCTTGGTGAAAGAGTGTTTAGAGCCAATTAAGAGGGGCCAATAAAATTTCAGAGATTCTCAAACCTGGTGTCTATAAACTGGAAACACCAAGAGGAGTACAAGTTAGAAAACCCTGGAACGCTGACTATCCCTGATTCAACCCTATGGCTTCATCATCTACTCTAATATTTGGCATTATACACATTTGACTTTCAATGGTATCATCCCTTATTATTATCAAAAACGCTCTCTCAGCATTTAAGTTCTATGTCTTTAGCTGACGAATATTCTTTTGATTTTAAGATCACGTCGTCTTTTATTTTGAAGGCTACATGATGGTCTCGGAGCCATGTCGTTCTCAGAAGAGACCACATATTAGTATAGGACCACGTTGTCTCTTATTTGAAGGCCACATGTTAGTCTAAAACCATGTCATTCCGAGAAGAGACTATATATTGGTATGAGACCATGTTGTCTCTTATTTTGAAGGCCACATGCTAGTCTCGGAACCACGTCATTCCAAAAAGAGACCACATATTGGTATAAAACCACGTCTTCTCTTATTTGGAGGCCACATGCTAGTCTAGAACCACATCATTTTGAGAAAAGACTACATATTGGTATGAGATCACGCCGTCTTCTATTTGAAGGCCACATACTAGTCTGGAACCACGTCGTTTTGAGAAGAGACTACATGTCAGTATAAGACCATATTATCTCTTATTTGAAGCCACGTGCTAGAATGGGACGACGTCATCCTTGATCTATGTCATCACTAAGTGTGGTCCAGTCTACATTGCTTTCATTCTTAAACTCGGATCGATAATTGATTAAGTTTATTAATCTTTATCTGTTGTAAAGACAATTTATGTTTACAATTAATGAAAGCAATGATACTTGTTTTGGCTACTTTGTCTGCGTATCTCATATTTGCTTACCTTCTCAGTTATTAGATACAAAATTATCTGAGATAACCTTTATGTTTAATGAAAATTTTCTAAGTGTTCTATCTTAATTAACTGTTGAATTATCGGTTTATACCGAGTTGACACCTGTGCTTAAAAAAATATTCAATGAGTAGCATGTGTGAATAATTTCTATTACTTAACTTGTTTGCATAAGTGTAAACAGGTACTCTCTTAATAAACATTTATACGAACCCAAAAGGAAGTATAAGAGTAAAAATTCAGAACAACAATTTTTCATTGAAGAATATATGTTTTCTACAAAAGAAAAGAAAGAAAAATTATAAAGACAAAAACTTAAGTCTCTAAGTTAATAATTTCTTCCTAATTTTCTGAGGACTTAGGTTTCTGTTCAGATGGAGGATCTGCGAATGAACTAACGAGAGGCTGCTCTTGAGCTGGTGGAGGGTCTGCAATGGTGATCTCGGCATTAGGGTTTGAGACTGGAGTTTCCTTATTTACTTCGATAATTGGGACCTCAAAAGCTGGCATCTCTCTTCTTAAAGCATCATACAGCCATATGAGGTCAAGATAGGGATATTGCACTTTAAAAGTTTAGCCTGTTAGGTCTATGGCCTAGTCCATCTTGGCCTCACCTTCGGCCTCAGCGATTGCAATGGCTTTCTGTGCTTTGTCACAGCTTTATGGACTCATTGAATTTATCCAGTCGCCCTTTTCTGGAATAACTCTAGCTCGGATTCTTTAAGTAAGAGCCAAGATCTGAGGTTGAAATTCTCAGCACTGAAATCGATTTGCTCAGATTTCGAGGCTACTACCCGAAGTTCTAACTTTTCTTTCTCCTTTTTCTATGCTGACTCTTTTTCTTTAAATTTTGTCCTCTCTATTGCCAGTTCTGCCTATACTTTCTCAAGGGACTCTATAGCCCAAGCATTCTCATTCTCCAATTTTTTAGTTTTTTTGTTTCATCCTTCCTAGCCTCCCACTAAAATTTTATTTGTTGGATTGCCTACAAGCTGAGAAAAACCTCAGTAAATAGTTAAATAAATAAACAATAAAATAAGTATTAAACTTACCCGCAGATCCCATCTATACATAAACTCCATAGTCTCTGCATCCACCAGAGACTCTAACCTCTGTGAAACATCGGGGGAAAGATGTTCCCTGACGTCATTAATCAATCGTAAGAGATGACTAAAATGTTACCATTTTTTTTGGGGATATCGTTAGATTTAAGCTCAGGGATGTTTGCCATCCCAAAAAAACTCTCAAAATAAGGCTTCAGAGAGTTGGCCACACCAGTCATTGGTCTCTTTGGACCTTTCTCCACTGGTGGATCCTCCATCATTACCCTTTTTTCCCTTATCCTTGGCAACGATGGGGAGGGTTTTGAATTTTGACTATGAGACTATTATCGGACCCTGATTCCTCCTTATAAGGCACCCAGGTTTTGCTTGTCTCCTGGTGTCCCAAGGTGCTTGTTTTGTGTCCCGAGGTGGTTTAATGGGCGACTTCATTTTTTTTTCCTGCAAGTTTAGACAGATCTGTCAGCGGATTCCAAGATTATTTTCCTAACATCGTAGTTCCTGCAAAAATGACAGAAAGGAGGGTTAGCCATATACACAACGATAATGATATTACAAAGTTGTAAGTAAAAGAAAGACATTTACTCTTAGCACAATTCATCTTATGCAGATTCACAAACTCTTTACTCTGGTAGGTTTTTACTAAGCTTGAGGCGATAAGGTTCGTGTTAGACAGTAAGGTCTTCTGGTCTATTAATTGAGATCTTGCTAACCTAATTATTTCTAAGCTACGGGAGCTCAATTTTCCTTCCCCAACCATGTTAGGGCTTCACCAAAGGGCATCAGAACGGGAATATCTAGCTCCGAGTTCCAATTGCCACCCATGAAGAACCATTTGCTCTTTCAATCCTTATTGCATGTGGGATTTTCCTTTATCAGATTAGGTTTTTGAGGACTCACCTGAAGATAGCCATCCAGGGTTCTTCCCGGGGTTCTTCTTGAGTACATATAAATACTCTATTTCTTCTATTAAAGGTGATGAATCGGTTATTTGGCTCCATAATATGTATAGACACGAGAGTACTATCTAACTATTCAAATTAAGATGATATAGAGATATCCTGAAGGATGCAAAAATCTTTAAAAAATATCCTTGTAGTGGTAATCTGACTCCTAAATAAAATTGTTCTTCATTAATAGCTATTTCATCCTCAGGAGGGCTACTGGGTCTTTTATTGACCTCGAAGGCTCGGAGGTAAATATCTTCAGGGATCCCAAAATAAGATGTATCAGTTTCAAGGTCCGTTTTCAATATAGTGGAGGCGAATCAATCGTGTTCATACGATGACTGAGCCTCTGATATTAGAGTTGGGCTAGAAACCAAAGCTAAATTCCGTCCTGAGTTACCTCTCCTAGGAATAACCTCGGATGAAGAAGAAGAGCTGGAAACAGAAGCCATTTTTGTCCAGAAAATGTAAAGGAAAAAGTCAATGAGGCTGTTGAGGGGTCATTAACAACTCAAGAACTCTCCCATCACTATAAAAAATTATTGTATCCTAATGACCAAACTCCATATAATCTTTAAGTTTCAGTCTTTTCATGTATATACATTATAATACCTCTAAACTAACGTGTAGTTCCCTACAGGTTCTAAATGGTCAATGAAGGATTATTGAACTAATCTGATGTTCTACAGGCAATTTACTTTTCTCATTTCATACTGTCACAAAGTGCTGAGATTTGCAGAAAGTGTAAACAGATAAGGATACGAGAAGAACTTACCAATTGTATTGATGAAGAAACTAAAAATCAAAGTCCGTGAAAGATTGGTTGAAGACTATAGGAGGAGATTGCAGAAGATCTCTGTAGAACTTTGAGAAATTTCTCTCGTTGCAGATAAAGCAGAAAAAGAAAAAACCCATATTCAAAAAGGGAGGAGTATTTATAGAGGTGAATGGAGAAGAAACATGTTGAAAAACCCTAACTCCGGAAGCAAATCCAACGAATGGGGAACTGCCAAGTTACAGAATTCCTGAAGTGCCAAAAGTCGCGTCCCTTTAATAATTTGAATTGATGGGTCCCATTTTTACATACGAATAATTACGATCCCTACAAAATCTATCCTGTCATTCGGATATGCTAATAGGGAATTACCATGTGGAACGACGATTTCGTTTTCCAGAGTGATTTTAAAAGGAGATAGCATGCAAAGGATTATGACAGTTATGCAGTACTTTCTTTAAAGTTTTTAATTAAAAAAAAAAATTTTATTAAAAACTGAGGGGTTCGATGTTTGGATAATTTACGAAAAGTCCAATCCAAAGTCCAAGTCCATTATCTCGAGGTACAGATCCCTTTAAAGACCTATAATACGGTGATATTTCGAGACCTTTCTCCACAGTGTTAAAGCAAGATCTTTTATCGGTTATGGTCTCCAAAGTCATGTATTCAAAAAAACGTATCGAATTACTCATAGTGAATATGTGTTCACGATTAACTGATGGTCTTGTTATCCGAGACCTCCTTTTAAAGCGCTAAGCAGTTAACTATTGTATAGTTTCTACCCGAGACCTATGACGTCTCAGAACACATCCTAATGACCCATTCTCGGGGAATTAGTCATCCAATCTCATCAATCCTTCAAAATATTCTCCGATACACGTGGATAAGTATAGGCCTCCTGACATCTACGTCCCATGATTTTCGCAATAAACTTTTGGAAAAAAATAAATAAGAAAGTGACACGTATATACAATTAAGCCAATCAATTATTAAAAGATGATAGATTCTGAAAAAATGGGAGATTAGTTTTGCATTCACGGGTAATGAATATTCTGATTTCTTTTATATAGAGGGCACACACTCGAGGACAGACACTGATACACACTCTCTCGTTTTTTTTTTCTCTCTCTCTCTCATTTTCTCTTAATTTTCACACACAAACAAAACCTTTATTAATTTAAGTATCGGAGGGTTTTTGTCAGGACACTGACTTTTACCCCTAAAATTTTTATGTTTTATAGAGTGATATTTGTCAGAAGATCTACCACTACAGAAGAAGAAGAAGCTGATACTCAAAGTTGAAAACGATTATAACTTCTTGCATCAATATATATTATACATAATAAATCTATAATCTATATTTAAAATATTTATTCAAAATATATAATATATATAATATATTCTCTAAGTTTATTAATTATAAATTTAATTAAAATTTATTGATAAAAAATAAGATATTAAATAATATCCATAAGAATTAAACATAAAGATAATATATAAAAATTTAAAGAAAAATTAAAAATATAAAAAAAATATATTTTTTATAATTATAAAAATTAAAAAATTATATAATTATATCGATCCTCATCTCAATTTAATTGTTATTAAAAAATTTAATTACATAATTATACTATTAAATAAATACATCAAAATTATATAATTATATTTAATTACGTAATTTTTTTATTATGTAATGATAAAACGAACATGCCCTTAATAAAATTTACTATACAATCAAAATTCAATTATCGAGGGTGATTTGTTTTAAGTATAAAGTCTAAATTACCCTTATTGAAATTTACTATATACTCAAAACTCAATTTAAAAAATGGTATGTTATAATCCATGATAACAAATACCCCTGCTATCGTATTTGAACCGGGAGAAAGACAAATACCCTGCATATTTTCACTAATGTTATAAAAAATATTATTTTTTATTATATAAATTTTTAATAAAATTAATAAATTATATATTTATTTATATCAAATAATTTTTACATAAATGACTAAATTATTTTTTAAACATAATCTTTAAAATCAGATAAAATTAAAAGATATTAACTGATTTTTTGAGAATAAAAATTTTTAAATTTTTAATACTTATTCTTATTCACTTTTATTTTTAATTATTAATTATTATTATAATTTATTCTATTTATTTTTTTATCTAAATATAATATATTTAATAATTTAGATTAAATTGAGTACATAATTTATAATATTTCAAAACTAAATCTATTAATTTAGATCAAACTGCACTCATAATTTATAATATTTTAAAATCAAATTTATTAATTTAAACTTTACAAATTATATATTTGAACAAAAAAATAAATGGGATAAATTATAATTAAAATTGGTAATTAAAAATAAAAAGTCTATAATAATAAGTATTGAAAATTTTATCTTTTGATTAGTATTTGGTAAATTTGTTTTTAAAAGTAATTATTAATATGAAATTATATTTAATTTATAACATAAAGTATTATAATTATTCTATATATTTAATGATTTTAATTCAAATATTTCAAAATATAATTTTAAAGTTTAAATTAACAAAATTAGTTTTAAAATTTTTTAAATTATGAATAATTTATAAATTATAAATTATTATCCCAATTTGGCCTAAATTATTAAATATATTATATTTAGAAAAAAAATAGATAGGATAAATTATAATTAACAATAAGAGTGGATTAGTATAAATACTGAAATTTAAAATATTTTTATTTTTTAAAAAATAGGTTAATAATTATTTTAATACTTTTTATTTTATATAATCTTACATATTATATTTAAAAAATAATTTATTAATTTAAATAAAAATTATTTAATATAAATAAATATATAATTTATTATTTTTTTAAGATACTTATAGGATCAAAGTTAGATATTCATATGATAAAAATTAGAAATTTATATAATAAAAATTAATATGTTTATCTTTAATAAAGAGATACTTATTATTTTTTAATTATTAAAATATTTATCATAATTATTTTGATAAAAAAAATAAATAATATTTTAAAAAATTTTAGAGAAATTTTTGTAATAAATTTTCTGATAGAAGTAATTAATATTACTCAAAATTACAAGAGATGAATAGTATGAATGGCATGTGACCTGTGATACTCGATCTCATTTCCAACATTACCTCTTCTACCTTATTATGATCATATTCATAGGGTTATGACCGATACTTGACTCATATTTGACCGTGTTTTCAATTTCACCCATTCTGATTTATCATGGTCCCAAGTTTATGCCCAATACTCGACCCCATTTTCAACTCCAACCATTTTGACTTTATCATTAGACTAACCATGTTATGAGGAGTACTCAATTTTTACTCGATAAATACTAGTCTCATATAAAATTTTACCCATTCTGACTTATTATTGGATAAAATCATGATGACCAGTACTCGAACTTAACTTGACCTCATTTCAATTTCACCCTTCCTAACTTAACTTATTATTATAATTAGTTATATTTTTTTTAATGAGTTATAATTTATAATAATGGTCAAAATATTTATTAATATTCATTTTTATTTAAAACACCTAAATTTTAAATATAACAGTAAGTGTCTTTTAAGATTAAAGAGAAGAAAAGAAGAGCTATTATTTGATTGGTTGAGATTCAATGCTATAAATTATGGGAATGTTGGAATTTAAATCTTATTTATAAAGGATTGGGAATAAAGTGAATACTGAATATTATATTACACTATATATGATAATGCTATGATGAGATATAACTTGATGTCTCTACTATCAATTCAAACTTACAAAACTCCAAGATCTTATACACCTTTTTTTTTTCACTTTTTAATTTATTTGTATGTGTAAAATCAACATGCTTTGCTACCTGAAAATGAAGTAAAGAAACGAAAACGTGGGATGCCTGAGCTCTCCTTTTAGCTTAACAAAGCGCTTTTCCTTAAAAACACTTTTTCTGAAGTGGGTTTTATCTTATATTTTATTGAGAAAAAGAATTATTTAAAAAAGTTTTACTTTTAACTTTTATTGCAGCACCGTGTTTGCTCTGCATTTTAGAAGTACATTTTCTTGTCTATTTGACCATGTTTTAACTGAAATGAGTAAAATGCTTTCTGGGTCTGGGTTGATTCAATTTTGAATTTTTGATTGCAATTATATGTTTTGGATTCTCCCGGTCTCACATGCAACAAAATTCTAGAACAGAAGCAAACCAATTTGTAAACCATGTGAATGGACATTTTTGTTAATCAAGAATGTTGTGGAAATAATTATAGTAAAATTTTAAGGAAATATAAATTTTTGCTTGAATATTAAAGCAAATATAAACATTCGCAATCATCTACTACTAAAACATAGAAATGTTGAACCAAATAACAAAAGATGGAAAAAAAACATCACAACATATAGGGGAAAATGGTATGTACAATATAACAGAGTATGTTAAAAATGGTATGGTAGTTTCAGTTTCAACATATTCAGTGATGAGCTGCAGCAGCTGTGGTGGATGGCGGACATTGATAGCACTTAGCAAAGAGTCCGAATGTGTCGACTTGCTTGATGAAATTGGACATGCTAGCCCATCCTCCTAATCCAAACCCAACCACAAATACCCATACTACTATAAATGTGTTCACCACATACATTGCTGTCCAACTGGGGAGGAAGAATGGTAGCTTCTCCGCTGAATTCTGCTTAACAAGAATCACAGAAGAAATTTACGCCAGAAGAGTTGTAAAAGATGACATGGTATGAAATTGAAGATACATCAAAATCTATTGAAGTACCGCTCTGTAAGTGGTTGTGTCCTCCAAAAGTATTAACATGTAGTACGAGGATTCAAATTGCTGATTCTTATTCTTCAAATGGAAATCATAGTCATGAATTATAAATAAATAATAAGACACGTGGCTTATTAAACTTCCATCTAATTCTAACAAGCAAAAACTACAGGGTATAAGTGTGAAAATGGCACGTAACTGACTGACTAGGAGAGACCACCATCCTCATCGTGGTTCATAAATTTGCCTTTTTTTTTAGCATTAAATCCCTGGGCGGGCCTAGAACTACAACAACGTTGGGAGTTTTAAATCATCTCCAAAACGAGTCTAGAAACATGGTAGTAGAACAACTAACAAATATATGCACTGTAAAACAACAATCAAATTCCTTAATTTTGCAGAAATATTTGTTCCTCCCAGTACTTTATATTTGGACTCAAAAAGAGTAGAAGCAATTCTAAGCAGTAACAAACAGGATGCATATCAATTACCTTTACAAGCTAGGCACAAGCAGGGTAGTTTATACATTAGATATAAATTTAAGATAAGAGGTTCAAAGATTGGATAAATTACCTGTCGAGCCGAGGCTGATCTATAAGTGAGCATATGGGCCAGAGCAGGGATGATGTAAACCGTGAAACTGACAAGAAGAGCCCCCACAGCAGAGTTAATGGGACCAAAGAAAGGAAATATAATGGCCAAGAACCATATAGGTACTACCACAGGCAACCGAGCAAGTGCCCTCAAACATATGCTCTTTGTGTCATGCATTCCCACGACTTTCTCCCACACAAAATACAATGGAGTACACGCAAACCCAAATGTTATGAACTGCAAAATAATCAGACCAAATATCAGTCATGCCAATTTTTCAGTAGCTCAACTAGGCCAACACTTAAATCACAAAAATGGGTTGTTATCACAGTTGTTGCAAACCTGATGGATTAGCATTAGGATAACTGCAGTATCACGCCATCCAGTGCGTGGAAGCAATGAGAAGGCATTTGAATGAGTGAGGAGTTGGTCACCAAAAGCCCAATAAACGGCAGTAGCAGAAGGAATCGTTAGAGTGAAAACATAAAGGGTGGCAAGAAGATAAATGTACTTGAATTTCTGAGGCTTCCACATTGCATGCATAATTTCTCTGTAACATTAAAACACATAAATTCATTTATTCAACTCTCATTTCCAATCAGTCAAAACAAAGTCTGTGACCAAAATGAATATGTGGGACATGCCATATTGATACTACTTTTCAGCAAGGAAAACATAATTAACATCCTCCGAGAAAAGGGTGAAAATCTTCAGCTAAAGTAGCAGAGCAAGCGAGGACCTTCTGGATTTACAAAACTTAATCAAAATCATGACAAATAAGCCGTAATTTACACCATAAGCCGGCAATCAAAAGCACCGTAACTAAAGCTTTAAATCTACCAACCCACAAGACTTTTATCCAGCAGCAAACACAAAATCAAGCATGACATTGACTAATAAATGAAGACCATTTTAAAGATATTAATGAGTCAATATCAAATTTTTTTTTTAAATTTAACCCCACCAATGGCAAACAAAAGCTGCTGACAAAATCTACCAAACAACAGATTTTATTTCTTTTTTGAAACTTTTTCTTTACTTTTAATTATTAAAAAACAAAAAATATTGTTCACTTACACGGTGACTGCATGTCCACCGAAAGTGTAGAGTATATTGGTAGCTCCAGTGAAGTACAAAACTAACTTGGTTGGGCCTGAGTGAATCACACCATCAACCTGCAAAAGGATAAAAAAAAAGTGGCCTTAAATCTATCGGCAGAGATGCGAAGAAAACACTGAGGGTGCATTGGTACCATTGAATGAAATTACCTGGCCATGAACAATAGCAGCAATGGTTAAATACCAGGCAGTATAAGTTGTCATACCAAGACCAAGGAAAGACCAAATTCTGTAATTGTGAAATGAGGGGATGAACACAGTGGTGGCACAACAAGCTCCAAAGATATAAGTCCACGTCCTCTTATCTAAATTGTCATTTATGTAGTAGATATTACTGTAATAACAGCAAGAATTTAAGCACAAATTATTAGATAACATCATATATTTAAACTAACAATTTGAAAAAAAAATGGTATGAAAGGAAAGATTGAAGACCTTGCACAGGCTATAAGCTGGATAACAGAACCAAAAAGCAGAAAAGTACAGTTGAAGGCTAATCCAACAGCTTTCCAGCATGGACCCAGCAAACCATCCAACACTTCAAACCACTACAGAGTTTATGAAAATTTAAAAAAAAGAAATACAAAGAGAGAAACAACTGAAATTAAATTTATAAAAAATATTGGGTTAAGTGAATTTTTTTTTTGTTGGTCGGGTCTTCTTGAGAAGCTAACCTGTATGACATGGTTCTTGAAGCTCACATTCTCTTTCTCCTTTCTGCTTCGATACTCGACATACAGAGCACTGATAAGATATGCAGTCCAGCTTCCTAGAATTCCATAGAAAATCTGAAATATAATGCCTGATAGCATTCCCAGTTGAGAGAATGAGTATGGCAGAGTCAACAAAACTTGAGCAACCTGTAACCCAGAAAACAGAAAAACAATAAAGAAACCAAAATTTTCATCAACAATTAGTGAAAATGAGATGTTTTTTTTTTCTGTTTTCGTTGTAAAAGAATAATGACCTGATTTGATGCACAGCTAAACCAGGCATCATAAACTGACCCGCCATGCCAAAGCAGACTTTTGAGGAGGCCATACTTTGAGTGATCTGTCTTACTCTCTTCCTCTTTCTCTCCATTCTCTGTCTCGTCAAAGCTTGAAACCATTGATTCCTCTGCTTGTTTCTGCGATAACATTTTCCTTGCACTTCTCTAACAAAAAGATAGATCTGCAACACAAAAAAAAAAAAAAAGAATACATATGACAGAAGTTTAAACCAAACCCAGAAAATCAAACCCAAGGAACCAAGTGTATGACCTTTTTCCGCAGAGTTAGATTGCCTGGTTTTGATGACTTCTAGGGATTTATGTACAATAAGAACAGATGGTGGACTCGAAGAAACTCTTCCCTGGACAAAAGTTCGATCACTGGCAACTTGGTTTCCTTCTAAGGAAAGATACACTAAATTTATGTTTCGTTTTACTCATTCAGCAGTTACAATTTAAATGTTTATGCATTTGATAAAACATTTGAAGTTTTTCAAAATAAGTCTTCCTAATTCCAGGATAGGCAGTGTCATAAATGAATCTTTCAAGACTCCATTCATATACCCTTATCAATTCTTCTCATTTTTCTAGAGGATTTCCGAGTGCTTTTTCTCTTTTAAAGAAAGAAAACTTTGAGCCAATGATGAAGAAAGAAAGAACAAAACCCAAGATCTGAGAACTAAAAAAAGAAGCACTAGAGAGAGGGAAACACTTACAACTGCTTTTTGGCAGCACAAGCGATGTGTTTAAAGACAACAAACAAAGAAAAGAAAAACAAGTGATGATAACAACACGAAATCTAATTCTGCATGTTTTGCTTTATTTTACTCAACTTCTATGTCTCTGCGTATTCTGTTAACAGCTGCAGAGATCTTTAGATAGCTCCTATGATCTATCACTACTGTACTGCTTAAAATTTTTCCCTTTTTTTTTTTTTTTGTCTCTCACTTTCTCTCTCCAGCTCAGTCGCTAATGTCTGTGTGTCGTCTCTCAGTCTACTAGTCTACTACTCCGATGGCATTCCTCATTTAAATATGTTTTCCATGATTGTCTTTGTACAGTAGAGATCCAAATCTAACCGATAAAATAAAGAAAAATTATCGGGAATGCAATTCAATTTTCAATTTTCCAAATTAATTCCAATTCCAGTCGTTGTAACTTGTAAGTCGTGTCAATTGATTCCGGGCAGTGTGATGTTTTAACAACAGTATACAGCAGAAACTTTTTGAAGCATAAGCCAGCTTTTCCCACTCCACGTTTCATGCCATTAAAACGACGTCGTTATCAAAATAGATGATTATTCGGAATGATGAACAATTATTATTCGTAAAATTTTTATTCAAAATAAACCTATTACAAATCATCTATTTGCATTGTACCTACCAATTAACTTGTTTATTACCAAAATAGCAAATTGACAACTCACAGGTGACAATTCAAGGGAAGCCTAAAAATGATATTGTGCACATCATCTATTATAACTTTATAAAAACGAAAAAGATTTTATTAACGTAATACATTTATTAAATTTTTTTATATTTAATAAATTATATTTTTTAATATATTAAAATTTATTATCAATTATTATAGTAAAAATTAAAAATTAAGATAAATAATAAATATAAAAAATTTAAAAATATTTTAAAATTACTTGTTACCAAAATTTAAATAAAAATAAATATTTAAAATATTCTTTTCTTCTTTTTTTTTTTGTATACAGAAAAAATTTCTATATTCAATAATTATCAAAACGTCCAATTCAATACAAAATCGACATAACTCCTAAAAATAAGAGGTCACGAATCTTTTGATAGTCATCCTAAATTATATGGTACATATACAAAAATCACACGTAATGATATCAACTACAAGATAAAATCGTTAATTTGATCTCCTTAATATTTTAACAAAAAAAATCTTATAATAAAAATCGAATCAAAAATACGAAATCCATATAAATTTAACCTTCACTATTAAACTACCTGTTAAAATTGTCTATAACATTTATTTATATACGAAATAAAAACTTAAGGATGGTGTCATAAATTTTTTAAAATAAAAGATGATAAAAATACGATTTTTTATGTCATATTTCTTAAAAAAAAAAAAACATTTACAAACAAATTCATTAATGACTGCCCAATCTCATTCTTGATAGGTGGCTATATTACAATATGACAATTTCATAACACATATACGTTAATTGCAAAGTTTGAACATAAAAGTGTTATAACACTTTATATTTTACCAACTGAACTATCAATTTCATAAGACACATTCGCTGATTGCAAAGATTTGTTTTATGATTAAACAAATAATAATAAACGTTTATTTATCTTTCTTAAACATTTAATTAATAAAAGTACAAATATATCATTCAGTTGCTAATTTTCTTTTTTTAAAAATTAAGAATTTGTGAAATAATAATAATAATAAGTATCCTAATTTTAATTCAAAATAAAATTATAAATAAATTTATATTCATTTATTATATAATAAATTTTTATGATTTTTAAAATTATTTATTCCACCTTTACACTATTTAATGAATGCATAGATTTATTCCTTGGAGATCGAGCTTCCCAACCAGTTTGGTTACGAAGGAGCGACCTTCTGGTGTGTTTTTTTTGTTTTGTTTCTTGATTTTCTGCCCCAACTTTTATGAAAGGTTGAAGCTTTTATAAATCAGATAATCAATGGAAGGATAATATAATTGTTAAATTTTATGATGAGGAAATGAATAGAGTGATCTTCAATTATTTTATTACCCTAAAAAAAATATGTTAGACATGGTAAACTCAGTAATTTTTTTTAATATTTTCTTTTTTATAATTGAGGTGCGCACACTCTAATTGATTCTCGAAACACGTCCAAAAAATCAAATCTAGAATTATACACTTAATTACACGATTTTAAATTCACTCCCTAGGCTAATTATGGGTGGATAATTTTTTTTAATATTACTAATAATAATTTTAAATTTTAAATTTTAAATCTTGCTTATATTAAAATTAAAATATAAAAAGATTGGGATCTCACTTATATTAGAATAAAAAATTTTGATTTAATTTTATATAATATTTAAAACAATTTAAAATTAACGATGAATTGATGTAGATTCATAGAACTTTACTGCGAGCTAAGTTTATTAGATATTGTGTATGGGAAATGGGATGGTCATATACTTGTTTGTATGATTACAGGAATTTACAATTAAATTAATAATGCAATGGAAATATACTTGGAGAACGGAGAACTCCATAAAATAAGTTAAGACATCATAGTTTAAGAAATAATGTAAATTTTCACTTCCACGGGCAAGGAGTGAAGCTGCATCAACTGCCTCTTGCAGTTTCATTCATATATTATTATTTTAAATGAAGGTGTTATAAATTTTAATTATAAAATTAAATTAAAAACAATAAAGATTAGATATAAATAAAAATATAATATTTATCAAATACTTTAATTATGTTACTTATAAATTAAACAAAAATATATACTTCCCTTCAACACTCAAATGTATTAAATTATTATATTATTGTAAGATAATAATATAATATTATTATTTTAACGCGGAATTGATTGAGCTTTACCGAGAAATGTTACAATAGTATATATCTAAATAATTTTTTGTTGTAATATTTATCAAAAACAAAAACAAAGACGTTGAATTGATATTTGTATTATTGCAAGGCAACCATATCTGTAATTAAAATTTTTGTTTTGTAACCGACAAATAAATGCACTTATACACACATAAATTTTCTTTTTTGTTTCAAAATATTACAATAATAAATTAAATATTTTTTTATATGTATAGAAGAAACTCCTATATTAATTATTATCAAAATATCCGATTAAATACGGAACCAACACACTCCCTAAAAATAAAACCTCACGAATGATCTGAAAATTATCAATAATAAATTAAATTCTTAATCAATTAAATGCGAGTGAAATTTCAACATCATACTCTCGTATAATTTTACTAATTGAACTAAATAAACACCTATGTAGATTAGATTTTAACTTACATTCTTTTTTTTTTTTTAAGAAAATAAATTGAAATTGAAATTGAAATTTTTGGAGGTTATAGATAAAGGAAAAAAAAAGTGAAAATGACAAACATGGCATGAATATGGTGAACTACTCCATCTTTAGTTAGTCAAAAGATTGAATGATTCCATTTCGTCTCTCTCGTTGGAGTGATCTTTCATGGGTTACTGACCTGTCATAATTATCCAAATAATAAAATAATTAAACATGTTTAATTGATTGGTGGATGGAGGGAGGGACCTTCATTCAATCCCCTTTGGCCTTTATTAACTTTGTTTTTCACTTTTTTTAATTATGACTTTTGACTAATTATTAATAGTTCAATTCTTTGTCTCCACATTTATAGATCATATTCTTATCAATTACTTGATTTTACAGGATCATTATCCTTAAATTTAATTACATTTACATAGATTTAAACTTAAATTATTTTTTATTTAAAAATTTTGGCAAAAATAAATTTTCACTCAACATGGTTTATAAATAGACCAAATATTTCTAACTTTATTGTTATTTTCTTTATAAATTTTGTCTTTAATCATTTTTATAACTAAAAAATTGCATCATTCTTTTCTTCTTCTTCTTCTTCTCTTTTTTTTTTTTCAAAAGTCTTAATGAAGAGGAAAATTAATTATAAAAATAAGATAAGACACCCCCAAAGAGCAATTAATGCCAAAAGCAAAAGTTAATAGAAACGCTAAAACTCATGTTAGCGATATAATTACCTTCTTGAAAGATATATATAAACCGAAACTTCATAGAATAGTTTATCAAAGAAATCAAAAGTGTTAAATGAAATCAACTTGGGTATGGACAAATTTGATCATTAAAGTTTAACGAAACACACACTCACTCACATGCATATTATTAAATTAATTAAACCTCGTCTCGATAAAGTGAAGAAATGTACTTAAATTCTTCATTAATTAATAAATAAGTTTAAAGTTTAATTAATTGCAGATTAGTGGGAAACGTAATCATGAAAGGAATGAGTTGAACCAGTTACCGCAGCACAGCCACGTAAAAAAGTTATCAATAATTACTTTATATATATATATATATGTTTGCTGTAAGATAAATTGAAAGGGTTTATTTACTGATAATAAATTATTTACAAAGACTGAATTTTCTTTTTTTTTTTTCATTTTATTTAAAATAAATTATTAAAAAATTACTACTAAACAAAAGATTAAAAGCTTGAATTTATATTATAGTAATAAAATTTATCCATTTTTTTAAAAATATAAATTAGTTTCAATCAACTTATACATATAATTCATTGTGTAATATTTAAAAAAGTAAACATTTAAAATTTAAAACTAATATCATCATCATAACGACAATGATTAGATAGAAGCTGGGCATTCACAAAAACAAAAGAAAGGGAATGCTGTATGGATTGGTTTTATCGTAATTAGAAGAATCTGCCTAAGGCATGCTTTAGTTTAGTCCACACACCTCAATTTCCTCCCTTTTATTTCTTTTAGATATTTGGATGGATCATAATTCATTATGTGATGTGCTATTTTTAATTATTTCTATTACATTATAACTTTAATTTTTATAAGAGTCTGCAATGGCTAATTATTAAAGTAGCATAGGACATCAAACCTCTATTAGGTCCGTGTAATCTCAACTCTCAACACTACATCTACATTCGATAATTTCACTAAACCCCATAACCATATTAATATTTCATTCCCTCATTTTGTACATTAATAAAATGAATAAACGAAAAATAAAAAAATAATACTTGAGAAAACAAATAAAGGATAATTATCATTAATATAACTAAATGATGATAAATTAAATTTGAAATATATAATTTAAATATATATTATGAGTTTGATTTTAATTAATTATTCATAATTTAAATAAGATATTTTTTTAAAATGATATGTTTAATTAATATTTTTTTAAATATTAGTAAGATAAAAAATCTCGTTAATTAAATTTTTTTTTGAGTATTCTGAATTTTTAAAAAATAATAATTATTAATAAGAAAAATAAAAATTTTATAAATAAAAAATTATTTATATTTTATTGTGTTTATATGATTATGAGGTTTCCATTTTGGATTATCAATTCGAAATTATGAGAAATGAATGTAAGAATATTTTTCTAAATTTCTAGTAAATATAAAGTAAATAATTTATTAATTTTAAAAGTTAACAAAAATTTAATATTTTATTAATTGAATTAACCACTCCCCACAAACAAATACAAAACTAATCATTAAGTACTTTTTTACATATTTTTAATAAAATCAATCTATAAACGTTATTTTGGCTTACCTATCATCATTCTATTTTTTTTAAAAAAAATTGTCAATGTTAAAATTAAATTAGAATATGTCTAAATTCATTATATACGAAATATAATGCAAGAGACCTCTAATATAATTTTAAAATAGAGAATTTGTTTATTAAACTAGTTGAAGTTGTGTATATTTGTTTATGCGTGATTGGGCATCTTTAATCATCTAAGCATGACTATAAAGTAGGGAGTCATCACTCTCTACAAGAAAATGACTATTATGGGGTCAGAGATCGGGGACATATATAATTATTTTCTTCTGTCTGTCAATTTCATAATCTTTTTTGTCAAATCGGATGACGATGGAAAGGGGTCAACATTATATTTGCTTAACCTAATACCAATCTGATTCCAATCTCTTCAATTATAGAGTCCAAAATGGAAGAAAAGCAATGAGTAGGTTCAGATAAGGGATCTCAATGCTTTAAAAGAAGTTGGAGAATGTGGCAAAATGGAAGGAGTGGTCTTTAGAAAAAAAAAAAGAAAAGGGACAAACGGAGGATTCTTAAGTAATTTTATTAAAAAAAAATTGGGAGAACAACAAATAAATTTTATAATGTATAAAATATTATTTATTTTTTATTAAATTATTTATAATAAATATTCCTATAATATTTAAAAATATCATTTATTCCCCATTAGAATATTTATAAAATATATCTCTATAATTTTAAAAAATAACAAATACTCCCTTGATAAAAATATCAATTTTTATTATATAATTTTCTAATTTTTATTATATAAATTTTTAATTTTTATAGCATAAATCTCTAATTAAATTATGATATGATATATTTATCTATATAAAATAATTTTTATTCAAATCAATAAATTATTAAAATTTTTAAAAATATAATCTTTGAGATCATTTGAAATTAAAAAATTATTAAATTAGTTTTTAAAAACAAAAAATATTTTAAATTTTTAATAATTATTCTTATTCACCTTTATTTTTAATTATTAATATTACAAAAGAATATAAGAGACTTTGATAATTTCCAATACATATAATATGACATAAAATTCTAAATTCCCATTAATCAATAGAGGTATTGGATAAAATATAAAATATCAAAATCTTTCACATCAATAAAAGTCTCAAATAAGAAGTAAATATTTGAGACCTTCGATATCAGCAAAAGTCTTGAATAAGATATAAACTTTTGAGATCTTCTATATTAATAAAAGTCTCGGATCAGATGTAAAATTTTAAAACTTTTTACATTAACAAAGGTATCATGTATAATATAATAAAGGTATTAGTTATGGAACAGAATTATGAGATTACTTTACAATAGTTATGTTGAGGTGTGAATATTAACGTGGCTGTTACGTTACCAGATCCTCACTACAGAGAGTTGACGGTCGGATCCTTAGATGCAGGGCTTCACATCCAAGTCCCTACAATATAATAACACCTTCGAAGTCACGTCGAGAGGAGTTCTTGACGAAAAAACTCTAAAACCTAAGTCAAAAAAGGTAAAGGAAAATATGATAAATTTCAACAAATAAATCGAAATTAAATATGAGAAACAAGGTTCTTTTACCAAGAGTGGAGAAGAAAAAGTTGAAGGAGAACACCAACAAAGACTCTAAGAAGAATGCCAGAAAATCAGATTCCAAAAATCAGATCCCCCTCTTCGTTGGAGAACCCCCCCTTTTATAGTGCCTTGGTAATAGTGAATAGGCATCGAAGAATGGGAATGATAGGACTCTAGTGTCTTTGGGTAATGTGTAGTCGCATTCTATTAATGTTTCAGCTAACATTTCTATAAATTCCAAGTCTGCTACTGTCACATTATCTAAAAATGGATGGAGGATGGGACAGGTAACTCCTAGGACAAGGTATCTACTCCCATCATAAGGCCTACTGTGTTAGCAATCATTCCTATTTTTGATAGTGTGGGCACATGACCAGGAGTTCTCTAGTCGGGCCTACATGCATATTAGTGAAGAGGAAAAGTTCTCCCTGAGAGGCCGTTGTGGTTATAAGGTTGATCCTACACCTTCTGAAGGACGGATAAGTCCATTTCTAGGGAAGACACGGACTTCCTGAGGACTTTGGCTGCTAACTGCTTGAGGGCTTCAACCATTGGATACCTGGGAACTGTGACGCATCTCTGAGTCTTGAGGGTCGTTGGATGCCCCCTCGGGGGGTGCATATTCGCCTGAGAGGCCAACTCCTTGGGACTAGAGGCTGGATTTGTGAAATCTGTTCCTTAAGGTTATGGGCATTATAATAAAATCTTTATAAGATTCTATACTTAATATTTTAGGTGGATCACGCGCTAGAGGATGTAATAACTTGAAGTTATATTTAAGGAGGTGTGTATTATAGAATATTGAGTTATGAGAAAGAATTAAATTTTTGACTTCAAAATCATCTTTAATTGAGAAAAAGTTCTCATCGTTTTTGTAGAACTCTAAGAGAGCTTTCCATTGATATATTATGGATTTTGAGCGGATATTGAGATATAAAGTTATGACAGTTTGAAGTAACAATCCTCAGAAGAAGGAGTAAAGGCAAATGTATCGATACCTTTAGAGAAAAATATCGATACGTTATTGGATAAGGCCAAAGATATCGATGCTTTTCAAAGTAGAGAGCCAAACCCAGGGTATCGATACCTTGAAAGTATTATGAATAGTAATAATACCAAACGTATCAATACCTTAGTAAGGGTATCGATATGTTTGTGATGGAGGTAAAGGCTATTTACGATGAAATGTATTGATACGTTAAGGAAGGTATTAATACCCTACAGGCTTAGTAAATGGTAAAAATAGCCAAATGTGTCAAAATATTTTAGAAAGGTATCGACACCTTTGGATATATTATATATAAACAACAGGGGATCATCTTCTTCATTTTCTCATTTGGACACTCTCTCTTCATTTTCGACAAAAACCATTTTTTTCTTCACTGTGTAAAATCGATCTCAGTCATTTCCCTACCAAACTCCATCATTTTAGTCCTTATGAACTTAGAAATAATACTAGAACTCGGAAACCTTCTTTGATCGGAGTTCTAACCGTCAGTTCGAGCAGAATCACAAAAGAAGGGTTGAGGTAAATAGTAATTAAAAAGAGAGATTCAAGTCAAAAAGGAACTTCAAGCTCACCTACTAGTTTGGGTAAGCCTATCCCTCATCTCATCTCTCTATTTTGAGCTGTAATTTAGGTAAATCTAGGAATAGATAGTTTAAGTACTATTTATAAAACCCTAAGATTTGAGGGTTTTCTAGTTTATTGTCAGTATCGATAAATTAGAGGATTTTGACTTCTATTGGTGTTAAAATTGATGAAAAAGACGAGTAAATAAAGCGAGATTATATATAGACAGTATATTAAAGAGATGAAGAGAGGGTAGAGAGAGAGAGTATGAGAGTAGCATGATCGTGCATTACATCATACACGCACATCATGACAGATTATCAAATATGTGTTTATATGTATATCCAAGTACGACAATCGAGGCTAGAAGGTCTTCGTTATAAGGAGGATATCCAGAGAGTAGTTTTTCATCCCATAACTGTGAGTGGATACACTTTGTTTATTTTGTCTCGTAATATGCTTTTAAATGATATTATGCTTGGTATAGCATAGAATGTGGATATGTGTATATATGAATATATTTAACTAAATTAAGGAGGCATTGGATATGTTGTGTGGTGGTCGAGTTGGCCCCTTGTTTGTGATAGAATAAGATTGGAATGAATCCTTGAAATTACCATTAATGTGAGGCTAGAGACCTATTATATTATGTGTTGTTGATACGATGATATTATAAAATTGAGGCCGAAGGCCAACAACAAATGACGTTTTGATGATTGTTGTGGATGTGGCGTAGTCAGATATGTATGTATATATATATATATATATATATATGAATATTGACCGGTGCCATAAGATATATTTTGGCCTTGCGTGCTACAGTATTATTTCCTATTTGGCCTTGTGAGCCACCAGTATTGTCTTTGCGAGTTATGTAGCATATTAGTGATATCATATGGGTGAGGATTGGCCATACAGCTCAGAGTAGAGTGGGTGAAATCCAATAGTCTTAAGGTGAGGATTGGCCATACAGCTCAGAGTAGAGCGGGTGGATTGTCTATGTAGTCCAATAGTGGATGGGTGGAATCTAACATATCCAGGCTATAACATGCTAGCCATATAAGCTTACATAGGTACACATTCCCAACTAGGGTTGCAGATCAGCCATCCAGCTCAAGGAGATGGATAGGATCCTATAGACCGAGGGATTACATATATGTTTGATTTATATTGACTATCTCACTTGTGTTTAATATGCTATATCGCACATACTTTAATTTTGATGATTATGAGATATTTTCGTAATTAGTGTATGGTTTTAATTACTATTTCATTGTGTTATCCACTCACTGGGGAGTATTTTTTCAAATACTCACCCCTTACTTTCCCATTTCAGGTTAGTGTAGTCGAACGCGACATAGCATAGCTGAAGCGAGACTTTAGCACAGTTTTCAGGTACTTGACTTAGATTTTTATATTATGATCCACTTAATAGAAAAATATTTGTAAATGAAGTGATTTTATGTATTTAGTTTAGCCAAGAATATATTGTAATGTATTTCAAAAATATATAAATGTTGATACATATATGATTGAAAAATCTTTTACATTGTGTTATTTTTTGAAAATATGTTATAAAATAGGTATTAATGTCTTGCGGATCTTGGGATTACATTATAATTAATATAATGTATTTCTGGGATTCGCGACGATTATCACGTGATTGGTATCAAACCTTTTGATTTTTTGAATAAGTTATATTTTCTATTTTCGAACTCTCTTGATTTCGATTCTTGGTGATTTTTAGATTTGATGATTTTAATGAGAATTATTTCAGTGGACCGTAGATTGAATCGAGTCAATTGAGATTTATTGTTTTGGTATGAAATATATTGATTTTTATATAGAAATCCTCCACAATCCGAAAGGGGGAGGGGTAGACTTCGGAGGAATATTGAGATTAGAGATGATCATGAGGAATCATCTTATACTCAGCCTTCTATTTATAAGCAGGAGCAAGTTCCTGTGGATCCTCCGTCATAGATGCAAAATCCTGAAGGGAATGCTTATTTTCCTTGATCACAGAAGACTTAGAACACATTCATGGTATATATGAGCGCATAGAATATAGTGTCAAATTCAAATCAAGCTTAATCTTCTCGGCCAGTGATAAAGTTGTCTAAGTTAATTAAGAAAATGAGGCAACTGAGAAGTGTTCCTTTTTGTGGAACCACATATGCTTTAGAAGTATACAGATGGCTGAGAACTGTACAACAGAATATGGATGACATAGATTTGTCAAACAAGGAAAAGTTGAGAGTGGCTATCAGATTACTTGAGCAGAGTGTTGTCACTTGGTGACAGAATATATCAGTAAGGCTCAGTACTAAGCCTACTTGGATAGATTTTCAGAGAGTCTTTTAGGAGAAGTACTTTACGCATTTTCATAGTAATCAAAAAAAGTAAGAGTTTATGAATTTGAGACAAATAGATAGAACAATAGTAGACTATGAGACTCAGCTAAGACAGTTAGCAAAGTTTGTTCTAGAATTTGTCGCTGACAAAACTTTGTGTGCTAAGTTTGAGGTCGAGCTGAATTTAGAGATCAAAGATAGAATGCTAGTGCAGTTAGCCCTACGAGCAGAATCATTGATTGGGGAAAGGAGATCCAGGGATGGATTCTAGGAGAGAAAGGATCTTAATATTGTAGTAGGTCAATCTTCAAAGAAAAGTCACAGTAGTGGATCCTCAAGTGGCTATTTAACAAATCTTGGGATTTCTTCACCTTTTTCCCCTAAGGAGTAACGATTATCTCGATTTGGTATTTTTATCTCGGGATCTGAATAATCAGGTAAAAAGTCATCAGACAGTAGGTGATGTCCTAACTGTAAGCAGTTTCATAGCGGACCTTGTAGATTACCTGTCATATGTTATCATTGCGGCCAGGTGGATCACATAAAGAGCTCTTGTCCTAGTTTGGGGACACTAGAGACAGATAACCAGTCAGGGTAAGATCTGAGATTTTTTGGTGTATAGTAACCCATGCCTCAGCCATAATTTTTGAGTGCTCGCCAGTCTAGATCAGGAAGTACAGCTGCTCGTTAGGGTAATCAGAGGAACTAGTTACAAGTTCAGACTCGGATTTTTGTGATGAACCAAGAGCAGGTTTAGGTTAATCCAGATGTGATTACTGGTATGGTGATGATATTTGGTCATCCAACATATATTTTAGTTGATCCTAGTTCAAATAGATCATTTATTAACATTGCATTTGCACGTCATGCTAATAGGGATCTGGTACCTTTAGAACCAGAGTTGATTGTTCATACGCCTTTGGGATAGGCATTGCTTCAAAACATCGTATTTAGGTTGTGTGAGGTTTGGATAGGAGATGCCACTCTTGAGATCAGACTGAGAGTGATAGAAGTATCACTAGGGTATGATGAGGTTGGAGCCTTGATGGCTAGCTTTGTGGTCAGACCTACCCTAGTTGATCAGATCA
>JAVXUL010037842.1:0-11146 GCA_035590515.1 Trichilia minutiflora
TTCTCGGGAGGCCTTTATACAGCGGGTTATAACCTTGGTGTCGACAGAAGGTAAAGTGGTGGAGACCCGTATATCTCGAATGCCCACAAGTCTCTGTTGTTTGTGGAGAACACACCATTCTGACTCCCCGAGCCTGAAGGGCTTGTCGTTGAATGCCCCGAACCTGAGTGCGAGTCAACAATAAATAACTCAAAGGAGACCTCCTGACTGGTCATCTTGGGCAGAGTGCCCGAGGCTATTTAACTATTTCTCTAGGTGATGTAATTGGCTTCTCGGAACGACGTCGTATCAAGGAGTCCATCTGAAAGTAATATGGACATTTGACGGGCCAGGATAAGGGCACGGAGATGGGACTGGACCATTGGACTGGGCCTTGGTAAAATACCCCAACACTAAGCCCCCCCAATTTTTAATTAAATAAGGCTTTAATTGAAAACTGTTCGACTTTTGCTCGGTTGGTACGACTACCGTTTCGATCCGATTACCTCCCTTGGGAATGTAACTATCAGTACATGTGTCATTCTCCCATTATCGGATCAGTCTGAAAGGCTGTGATATCCGAACTGTCATAATTACCTGCTAGGGCGGGTCTCACTTTATTTAAATTTTGACAATAAACCGACCTTTGACATTCTGCATTCAGGTGACGTGGAATTCCCCTGTTCGTTGAATCAAAATCAATGATCGGGGTTTCTTGGGTCCGTCTATAAATACCTCCTCTTATCAAGTAAAGCCATGAAACCATGGTCATCTCCACCATTTCGTATTCTTTTCAAATCCTCCAGATTTTCGTTCTGTATTTCTTGCTTCGCGGCTCTTTTGTTTTCAATCGACTAATGGATCTCTTATTTTTAGTTGAGGAACCCAGTATCTTCAACAGAGTTTTCATTTTCCATGACACCCTGCCTGTAATCCTCATGGCGATCTCCGTTGGACAAATAATCAATCTCGCAAGCACTCGTGCCAAATATAAAGAACATGGAAAGTTAAATTCTTGAGATATTAAAAAATCAGGAAGTATCCAACCAGCACGGAACCAAATACTTATCCATTATCTTCCAACCCCACTCGTCAAATACAACCATTAGAAACTCTAAGTGTAGCGACTGCTCCAAGTTCATCCCTAAGCTTCCTCACAAATTTTACCGAAATCCCTTTTTATTTTATATTTGTAAACTTCGATTGCTAACATTCTTCCCTGATCGCAGGTATGCTATCAGATGAGGCAGCAGATGGATACTCGATGGGACGAGATGAGTAGAATAATAAAAGAAACTCAAGAGTGTTCTTCGCCTTGAAGCAGCAGGAGAAGGCGGAGCCCGATCTGGCCGTTCAAGATCACTCAAATGTAAATAAGACCCAATAGGGTCAGATATTTTGTAATAACATACTTTGAATAATAAAACTTCTGTTTCCATATATATGGGTTCTATCTTATTTCATTCAGTCTTGTGTATTTTACAATATTTCCCTGAGTATAATACTTAAAAACTTTCCCTAAGTAAAAAACATTCGGCTCCTCAAGGATAACCAAATGGCTCTCTGGCTCAATGAAGCTATCTAAATAAGAAGCTATCCGAGTAAGAGGCTATCCGAGTAAGAAGCTGTCCAAGTGAGAAGTTATCCGAGTAAGAAACTTAGACAATTTTTTGAATATCCAAATAGAGGATTTGATGACTCAGGGAATACGTCCGAATAAAGGACTTAGAAAATTTTTTTCATACATCCAAATAAAGGATTCGACCCTTTGGGAAAGACATCCGAATAAAGGACTTAGGAAAATTCTTTATATATCCAAATAAAGGATTCCTCCCTTCTGGAAAAACATCCGAATAAAGGATAGAAAAATTCTTCATATATCCAAATAAAGGATTCGTCCCTTCGGGAAAAACATCCGAATAAAAGACTTAGGAAAATTGTTCATATATCCAAATAAAGGATTCGTCCCTTCGGAAAAAACATCCGAATAAAGGACAGAAAAATTCTTCATATATCCAAATAAAGGATTCATCCCTTCAAGGAAAATATCCGAATAAAGGACTTAGGAAAATTCTTCATATATCCAAATAAAGGATTCGTCCTTTCAGGGAAAACATTCGAATAAAGAACTTAGGAAAATTCTTCATATATCCAAATAAAGGATTTGTCCCTTCGAGAAAAACATCCGAATAAAGGACTTAGAAAAATTCTTCATCAAAAACAATGCTCGGGATAATTCATAAGCGTGTAACATAAATGCATTCGGGAGATGGTCCCAAGCGTATAACTTAAGAAGCAACATACTCGGCTTTTTTCAAATATCCAAAAATCAATTGGCGTGATAAAGACATCCGAACAGAAGACTTATAGATATTTTCACAAGAATAACACTCTGGTTGATGCATAAAAAGGTAACTTATAGATATTCGATAGCGTCTCTTAAGCATATAACTTAAAAAATATTTCGTTAAAGGCATCGCTCAGGATAATGCATGCACATATGGTTCGAATACATTCAGATACTGCCCCCGAGCAAATGACTTAGAAAATTTATGATTGAGAAATATACGCAGATAATATGTTCAAATTATCTGTCTCAGATTAATATATAGTCAAACGAACTGTCGCTCGGTTCGATGAGACCATATGAATATATTATCGTCATTTAACATTAAAGCAGAAGAGAACATTTACAGGGAAGAAAATACTTACAAGTTGGTTTGTTAGCTAAGCTAATTATAAAAATCAAGATCATACAATAAACATACATCGTAGGTACCATATAGCCCTGAGTCCTGAAAGATGCAATGCGATATAGAAATAGGATTGGGAATAGTATGATCTTTTCAAATGTTTTTATAATGGGGGCGGCTCAGCCTTATTGTCATAAGGTCTCCTCCAAGTACCCTGATACCTGCAAAAGAAAAATTAAGACGAGTAGCCGACCTCGGACAACGTGGTCTATATGACCTCAGAGTAGAATAGTTCTGTGACTACCAAATACCCTTAACTCAGAGACGATATACTCTCGTTGGCCTAAGTTCTTCTCGAGAATGATTTGGTCCCGGTAGGAGATCCAAGCCTCGAATTCGTTCATCGAGCAAAGAGGTACGTATGACCTGTCCTAAAATCCGTACATCGGACAAGTAGATCCACATGATCCGTCCTAAAATCTACACGTTGGGCAAGTAAATCTCAATGGCCCAGCCCAGAATTGGTGCATCGAGCAAGAAGGTCCCAGATACGACCCGTCCTAGAATTTATACATCGGGCAAGCAGGTCTCAGAATCCGTACGTCAGACAAGCAGGTCCCGGATATAACCCATCTCAAAATCTGTACTTTAGACAAGCAGGTTTCGGATATGACCCATCTTAAATATGACTCGTCCTAAAATTTATACATCAGACAAGCAGGTCTGTACAGCATCGGAACAATATGGCTCTATAAAAAATATCCTCGGCTAAGAGATAATATGGTCTCATTGGCCTAAGGTCTTCTAATATAAGAGATTGGGCTAGCTTCAATCATCGGAGTTAAACCTGAATAGAGTACTTGAGAGAGGAGCTCGTCGTGTATTTACTGTAGAGCAGATGCTCAAGACGCTGGTCGTAGGATCGAAGGATAAGTCGCCAAAAGGGTCGGGTCACAGATAGTAAATTTTCAGTCTGTCTGCATTCCACGACTTTTTTACTGGAATACTGCTCAGGGTCTCTAATTTGTAAACCCCTGGTTTAAGTACTTGAGCGACTTTGTATGGCCTTCCCAATTAGCTCCAAATACCCCTTCACCCAGGACTTTGGTGTTAAGAGTCACCCTTAAAGGATAAGAACTCTTCTCTAGAAGGTGTGGCGTCTGATTTTTTGATTGTAATATTGGGCTACCCTCTGTTTGTGTACGAATACCCGAATCACGGTCTCATCTCTCTTTTCGTCTAAAAGATTTAACTCTAATCTTCGGCTAGCCTCATTTCTCCCTTCTATGTAGTCTTGCATCCGGAAGGTCGGGATATCGATTTTTATCAGAATCATAACTTCGCACCCAAAGGCTAGTAGAAAGGGGGACTCTCCCATTGCTATTCGGGGAGTAATTCTATAGGCCCAGGGGACCTCGAGCAGTTTATCAATCTATCCCCCCTTGTGCTTTTCAAGTGCCTTCTCGATCACCTTGTTGACAGCCTCAGCCTTCTCATTGGCTTGCGGGTGTGCTAGGGTGGTGAATCTTAAGTCGATGCAGAACTTTGAGCAAAATCCTTTGAACTGGGTGTTGTCAAACTACTTCCCATTGTCAACAACTAATGTATGTAGAACCCCGAAGTGATAAATAATATTCTGCTTCACAAATATGGTAGTCTTTTTCTCAGTTATGTTGGAGAGTGGCTCTGCTTCTATCCTCTTTATAAAATAGTCGATGGCTATAATTGCATATTTAGTGTTGGCTCGGGCAGTTAGGAGTGGTCCTATCAGATCCAGCCCCCATCGAGAGAAAGGCTAAGAACTCGAGAGACAAGTGAGTTCCTCTAAGGCTATCTCGAAATATCGCCATGAAATTGACACTGTTGGTAAGACTTGACTATTTTGCAAGTATCTTGAGAAATCGTGGGCCAATAATATCCTTACTGGATAATTTTGTATGCTGATGAACGAGCCCCTCCTCGACTTTCGCAAGTTCCATTGTGGATTTCCTCGAGTACTTTATCTGCTTTATCTGGCTTCAAACATTTCAAGTATGGTAGAGTAAATCCATGTTTATATAGTATATTATCAAGAATAGCGTATCTGGCTGCTTGGCTCTTTATCTTTCTGGCTTCGTTTCGGTCACTCGGGAGCTCTCCACATTGGATATATGATTTTAGCTCCCTCATCCAGGTCGGGTCGGGGGTCTTCTATAGAGTAGCAATATAGTTTTCTTTGAACTTCTTCTCCGCGCGATCTTTTCAAAATTGTCCCTACTCCTCCCCCTTGTAGATTCGACGCCCCGTCTACGTACATCCGTCAGGTCCCCTCCGTGGTCCGGGGGTCGGGGCTGCTACTCTCATCTTTGTTCTTGGGGCCCTTAATCTTCATGAGCTATAAACTCAATCAGGTAATTATTTCTGACCAAGACTTCAATCTGGTTTTGTAGCTCTTGGCACTGTTCCGTTGAGTGTCCCATATCTTGGTGAAACTCGCAGAATCTGTTTCCCGCTTCTTCGGGGAGCCTATGCTTAATCGGACGGGGGTCCAACAATAAAGTCCTTCGTTTTCTCACCTCTTCCAAGATTTGTGAAAGGGAAGCGTTTAAGGGAGTAAACTTCTTCTTGGCTTCTCCTTGTTCCACCCGCCTCGGTCCGTCTACCTGGGCGACCCACTGTGAATTATCTCTCCGGGGAGATCTCCTCTCCCTAGGGTACTGCTCATCTCTCCTTCTATCGCCCTGGTGATACTCGAGGACTCGGTCCCTTCCTCGATTAGCCTCAGGAAACCACCTTCTATCTTTTCCCCACTTCTTGTTATCGGGTTTTTTAAATCGGTTGTTGTCTTTCGGGGGAGCCTCTGTGGGCTTTTGCTCTCTTATTTTGAGCATCACCTGGTTCTGGACTTCTATCTCGTCGAGTATCTTTCTCTGAGCCACCTCGTAAGTGCTCACCGAGGATTTACAAATAGCATATCAGGCCCTGTCTATTCTAAGCCCCTCCAAGGCCAACGGGTGATGGTAAGCCCCCAGTTTAAGTACTTCCTCATGGTATCTTTTGGCAAAGCTCCTGAGGCTTTTGCCATTCCCCTGTTTAAGTAGTAACAATGAGCTCGGGTTTTTGATGCTGAAGATTGCACCCCTGAACTCAATAACGAATACCTCGTACAGCTGCTCAAAACTCCAAATACTCTCGGGGGTTAGGCCCATGAACCAATTTCTCGCTTGTCCCTCCAAGGTCAAGGGGAATAGACGGCACATCTATTCTTCACTCAGTCTCTGGACGAGCATCATCTTATGAAAGAAATTCATGTGCAGTGACGGGTCTGTCTTCCTAGAAAATGAGGTAATCTGGGGTATTTTGAACTTTTTGGGCAAGGCTTGACCCAACAGTTTAGGTGTGAAGGGTGACCTTGTATGGGGATAGGTCACTAAAACCGTCTCAGTCAGTTCAGTTCGGGGCTTGTTTTTTCCTTACCCATCTCCTCTATCACCTTTCTTATCAAGGACTCTACATCCCTTTCCTTGGTGTTAATCCCCCGTTTTCCCTCTTGACGTAAATTCTCCTGTCCAAGTGCCTCACATTCCCACCTCTGCCTTTACTTCAAAAGCATTCTCATATTATTCGAAGGCAGGTTAGTGTCGTCAGGTATCTCCTAGACTGCATCTGAACTCTGGGATACTCTCGTAGAATTGGGGTGATGCCTTTCCCGAGTAACGGAGGGCACGTATGTGTCTTTTGTTCCCACCCTCTTCGAAAGGTTTTGGGTTGCCTTTTGGCTCCTTTCTCATCCCTCACCACAGCCTCTGGTCTAGGGAAGCTACTCTCCACCGTCTCATCTGGCACTCTTGTCTCCTGTGCATCGGTCTATATCATCCTTTTCATCTCTGATACCTCTCTGACCAATATCTGCATCTGCCTATCCTTCTCTGCATGTCGCTGTTCACTGTCTTGAAGTAACTGTAACAACTGAGTTATTTCATCTGTTTCCCTTGCAGGGCCTGGTCCATGTGCATGCATCTCGATGGCATTTGATCGAGGGCTCCCATGCTCCGGGATCTCACGCAGGGCGCTCTCAGCCCCCTCTGCAACGGTAGCTGCTTCTATAGAAACTCCCTCTGTGTTCCTGTGTTCAATCACGTATCTCCTGATTGTGTAACCTCTAATGTTTGTCATTTTTGCTGAAAATGGTGCTTCAATAGCTTTTTGTTTGTTTCCCACAAACGGCGCCAACTATTGATGCAAGAAGTCGGCTTCATCTTCAACTTCGAGCACCAGCAGGTCATCTTTTCTCGTTCCTGAGCTTGAAACTGCAAAACACAGAACACCTCAGGGGTAAAATTGATTTTTCGATGAAAATCCTCCGATGCTTAAGTCAGAGAGGGTTTTACTTAGTGTGTGAGATAGGTGTGCATACAAGCGAGGAAGGATGCATGAAAAGCATGAAAGGCATGGAATGTTCTATTCTGAGAATGATGCCTGAATTCACTGAAAAGTGAGAGAATGTCTTATAGTGCGTTTTTCTCAAAAGTGATAGAATGAACTAGCCTCCCTTTCCCTCGATTTTTGGGTGCTGTATATTGGAAGCCTAGGAGTGCGTACCTTTGAACACATGTTGCTGCATGGCTGACGTACCCAGGGCAACCTGTTGCAAACTCAAGGGGCGTAGAAAATTGTGATACTGTTCCTCACCATGTCACCCCCGAGACCCCGAGTGTATGTACCTTTGAGTGAAGCTTCCAATTCTCCCGAGAATGAAATCTCCTGGTTCTCGGGAGACCTTTATACAGCGGGTTATAGTCTTAGTGTCGCAAGAAGCTAAAGTGGTGGGGACTTGTATATCCCGAGTGCTCGTGAGTCCCTGTTATTTATGAAGAACACACCATTCCGACTCCTCGAGCCTGAAGGGCTTGTCCTTGAAGGTCCCGAACCCGAGTGCGAATCAACAATAAATAACTCGAAGGAGACCTCCTGACTGATCGCCTTGGGCAGAGTGCCTGAGGCTATTTAACTATTTTCTTGGGTGATGTAATTGGCTTCTCGGGATAACGTCGTATCGGGGAGTTCATCTGAAAGTAATATGGATATTTGACGGGCTAAGATAAGGGCATGAAGATGGGCCTAAACCATTGGGCTGGGCCTCAACAAAATACCCCAACAACTTATTTTTTTAACCTCTTTAAATCAAAATAATTTCATATTTATTTTATACTATTGGACCCGTGTTAACTTTTTTTTTTATTCCATAAAAGGGAAAAAATATGTAAACTTTTGAGCTTTTCCAGTTTGCAACTTCCGCTTTAATTTGAATATTTATAAAGATAATAAATTCAATAGGATAATACTTTCAAAAATTTTAATTAAAGTTTTTATCAAAATAAGCACATCCCATTAGATTGTTTTAATAAAATTTTTATTCAAACTCTCTAATTGAATTAGGGGTATAAATGAATCCCATTGAGTTAATATAGTCTAAATATTTTGAGTTTAATTCAATTCAAAAACTCAAAACTTAAATTTTATTGAATCTATTTTTTTATATTCGATTTGATTTATTAAAATATCCGATGTACTCGAATTTAACAAAATTAAGTTAAATATGTATTTTTTTAAATTATTATTATAGAATTTAAATTGTACTTAACACTTAATTACATCTTTAATATCTTTAATAAATACTTGATTAAGTCTACAAAACTAACCATTCAAATATTACTGGATTTAAACTAAATTCAAAGAATTATTGAAACTAATTTAGACTCAATTTTACTATTATTAAGTTGAATTTAAATATTTATTAAATTAAATTTGAGTAAAATACATAAATATTTAATAAAAAATATTTACACAATTTTTAAGAATATGAATCTCTTCGTAATTTCGTTTTATGGTACATGGTTATTGGTCCATCTTGAACCGAACATCGTCATCTTTCAGCTATGTTGGATCAACCCTCCATGGCCTACTTTGGGTATAAATTGATGGGCCTAGTTCTGTTAAATTGATTTGTTTAATTACTTGTACAAACAAGTCGAGTACTTCTCTCTCTCTTTCTTTTTTTTTTTTTTAAATTTAATTCTTACTTGTCTAATTCTTACCTATTATAATAAATAAAATCTAAAAACTGGAAGTCAAAATTTGATATGTCTCCTCTCCAATTAATTGGTTCAATTGGAAAAGGAAAAGGGAAAACTTTTTATTTAGATTTTGAAAAATTATCTCTCACTTAATTGGTTCCCGAGCCTTTCCTTTCCTCTAAAAATGGTAATTTTGATTGGATGAAACAGAATATTAAAAAATGAAAACGAGAAGGAGAAGAAGGAAAATATATAAATAAAAAAAATTATTTGAAATATATATTATAAAATCAAAATATTCATCGAATAATAGATCTTAACTATAAAATGAGTCATTTCATTTCATTGTTCATGAATTAGATCCGTGATAAGATTATTTTTTTAAATTTTAAAATTATCTTTGAAATGCAATTGTAGAGATAAGAGAAAAAACTGACGTATTTTTAATCAAGTGTGAAGAATGAATATAAAACTTCAATTTGGAATATGAATTTTCAAGGTTACAAATTATTAACAATACTAATTTAGTTAATCAATCTTTTAATTTTATTGAATTTTACAGTGAAGACATTAAACATTTGGAACACTAACCTCTAAAACATAAACAATAAAAGTAAAAGAAAGCCCGTTTAAGGTTAGCATGAGACCGCTCATCGGGCTCAACGTACTCAAACAGCTCCTCCGTCCATGAGATTGCATCCCAACAAGATAGCCTAAAAAGGTCAGACATAGGTACTGCTAAGAAATCACGAGCCATTCGAGCTAGCGTCGGAAAGATGGAAGAGTGAAGAGACCACCAACTTAAGATATCAAACTCTTTAACAGAAGGAAATGTCGGCTCCTTCAAATACCAATCGAGTTCTGATTTTGAAGATATTACGTTGTGTGATGATGAACATGGCCTTCCCATGGCATCTAAATATGAAATGGAAGATATCTCCGTTCTCTCTGCATATTCATTATACACCTTTTTTAAATCATCAATGATTTTCTCAAGGTAGAAGTCAGCATCAAAGCCGTAAATCATATTGTACCAAAGCTGCACAATCTCCATTTTGAACCGCGGGTCAAGAATTACTGTGATTACTAGAACCAAGTTAAATATACGCCAATAGTTGTCAATAAATATCTGTTTCACAGGTGAAGAAGTTTCTTATACAAGTCACAAAACTTAGAGAAATACATATTGGGAGTAGTAGAATTGGAATCAAACAAACTCATAATATTTCTCGTTGACTCGCCAAGCTCGAACACTGCCGTTGCCTCATCCCATTGTTCCCTTGTTAAATTTATTGACTTGAAATCAGGATCTATCCGCTCCAGCTCAATAAATGCTTCTTTATAACGTAATGAAATCTCAAAATCTAACAAAAGCTTTGTAGGAAGAGGCTCAGAAGCAAGTTTCTTTCCCATGGACTTGACATTATTTACAGCAATTTCAAAATCGGATTGATTGGATGGCGTCCGATGGACATACGCAATACAATCTTCTATCCTACGAGACGGTAACAGTTTAATGTCAACCCCAAAAAAAGAAGCATGTTCGTTGAATACCAGAAACCCGCCGAAAGGAAGTGACCCTTGTTGAGTAAACCATCTATTAATCTCTCCAATAACATCATCATGGTCATCTTGATCACCAGGAGTAAAAACTACGGAGCATATATTCCCAGCAATCTTCAAATCCAAACATAAGTCTTTTACAGCTTCTATCAAACTACTAGAACTATAGAAATTTCCAATTAACTTTGTGTTCTGTTTCCAATTTTCATCAATATAGTGTGCCTTCACGAAAATCCAATCACAGTAATAGTTAATGTTTAAGCTGATACGACATGAGAGTTGACTGAAAATTTTTCGTAGTTTTTCCTTCTCTTCTTGGTAAACTTCAAGTATATCATCCTTTCTGGAGTTCAGTAAGGATGGATTCCAATGCTCATTTCGCCATCCTTCCTCATTGAAGTGGATCTCAATCCAATCCACCAGAGATGTTTCTTCAATAACATCAGTAGACGTTAAATTACTGGTTCTGATTGATTTCTGCGCATCTTCACCTCCGTTTCTCTTTTTTCTGCATCTTTCTAAATGATTTTTGAGATGTGTGGTTCCTTTCTTGCTTGAACCATCAAACACGCTCTTACAATGATTACATTGAGCCAATACGTCTATATCTTCTTTCTCTTTATCTTTTCGTAAATTCTTGGTCATCTCCTCCCAATCTTTTTTCTCTGTATCTTTTCGTCTATACTTTGTCATCTCGTTCCAAACATCTGATTGACGCTTTCTTCGTTTACTATTCTCTTCATTTCCATTGACCTCAAGCATTTCCTGTCAACATTTAATTTATTTCTTAAGGAATTTTCAATTGCTATTATACATGGCGAGAGGAATGGTTGTTAAAATCAAAAGATTCATGTT
>JAVXUL010037853.1:0-11146 GCA_035590515.1 Trichilia minutiflora
TCTAGATCTAGCTTATTATTTATCAAAGCCAGAAAGTTGCAAGGGTACATTAATAGGGATAAGAAAAAAATAGCCTCCTCTGAATTTACCTTCAGTCAATGAGATTCAAAAAATTCACTTGTAATGTCATGGCTTATCAACTCTATGCAACCTCTAATTTTCAAACAATATTTATTGCTTGACACTGCTGAAAAAATATGAAATGCTGTTGCACTTACCTACTCACGTATAGGGAATGATGCCCAGATCTTTGAAATTCAAAATAAAGTCCATAACACAAAGCAAAGTGAGATGACAATCACTCAATATTTTTCAAAATTGAGTGGTTTATAGCAGGAACTGGATTATTATCAAGATTTCCAAGCAGATTATACCAAAGATGCAGTGAAATTTCAAAAGATGATTGAAAAAGAGCAGATGTATGATTTTTTGGCTGGATTGAACAATGAGTTTGATCAAATAAGGGTTCAAGTACTCGATAAAAGTCCTTTTGAAGAAGCCTATTCCTATATTCAGCATGAAGAAAGTAGGAGGAGTACCATGCTCTACATAGCAACAATTGAATGATCTGGGTTGATTGCCAGTGAAAGATTGAAAGCTCCCACTTCTGATAAAGATCACTTGCATTATGACTTTTGTGGGAAACCACGACACACCAAGGAGACTTGCTGGAAGTTATATGGTCGGCCTGCTAGAGGTCATAAAGGAAAACAAGCTAACTCAACAAAGGCTCATGCTCACTTGTTAGAGATAATGAAGTCACCCAAAGAGACAACCTTTATTGAAACTTTTTCCTCTGATGAGATTCAGCACCTTAAGCATCTTCTGTCTCAACTTGAGTCCTCTGGTGCCACATTTAACTTTGTGAAGTTAGGTATTGCTTTTGCTGCTCATCTAGATTCATAGATTATTGATTCTGGTGCGAATAGACACATGACAGGTTCCTTTAAAGGTCTTCTTGATTACATTCTATGTCTAAAATAGAATAAGGTCAGAATAGCCAATGGTTCTTTTACCCCTATCTGTCACGCCCCGAACCTAGTTGGCCATGTGGCAATCACCGCAGATCTTAGAAATACATCCTATTACTTAGAATGCACCTCTAGAATCCGCAGGCATTAGTACCTGTTTTCAAACTCATTACCCAACAATAAAACAAAATAAATGAAAATGAAAGATTTTCAATCACATTAACATCAATCTTAATATTTTTATAAAATACAATACATAGTCCTCTTGGCCAAGCCAAATACATAAAATGTCTTTTATTACAAATCATTTTCTAAATAGTGGACCATAAAGTAAAAACCTGAGTCGAGTACCAAAAAACTTGCTGAATCACACTTCAGCTACGCTATGTCACGCCCGACTACACTATCCTGAAATGAGAAAATGAGAGGTGAGTATTTCAAAATACTCAGTGAGTAGACAGAAAATCGAAACATAAATCAGAGGCCATCTGGATGATTACGGCAAACCCTCGTAATCATAAATTCAATTATAGTGAAATGTGGCATCTTATACATGACTAGAAAATCAATATCACATCAAATGTGTATAACCCCTCGATCTATAGGATCCCACCCACTCTATCTTAGTTGTACGGCCGATCCGCAACCCTGGTTGGGGATGTGTGCCTATGTATGATATCCCTAGGTCTATAAGATCCCATCCACTCCCTTCAGAGCTGTATGACTGATCCGCAACCCTAGTTAGGATACACTATAAAAAGACTAGCATGCTTTAGCCTGGACATGTGGATTCCACCCATCCTCTCCGGGACTGTATAACCAACCCACATTTCGGGAACTATTGAATTTCACCCACTCTACACGAGCTGTATGGCCAATCGTCACCCATATATCATGGCACACTAAATCATAACTCAAAATCATCGGCCCTTTAGGGCAAATCAAATCACTGGTGGCTCACATAGCCAAACATATCATCTATGGTCCACCGGCCAAAACCATATAACAACATAAGTGGCTCAAAAGCCAAAACAACAAGCATAGCACCCCGACCATAATGTATACTCTATGATGCCACATTCATATGCAAACATAAAAATATAATGGCCTCCAGCCTCACAATCTCAATATCAATGCATACGATAGGCCTCCGGCCTCACATTCTCAATATCAATACATGCAATAGGCCTCCGGCCTCACAATCTCAATATCAATACATGCAATAGGCCTCCGGCCTCACATTCATGGCAATGTAGGTTTCACATCGAACCTATCTCTATCACAAACAAGGGGCCAACCCGGCCACCACACAACATTTATCCAACGCCTCCTCATTTCAGTTATGTATTCATATCCACATGCTATCCTATAGCATTATATTCATTTGTAAATAACGATAAATGAGACGAAGGGAAGAGAATGTCCACTCACAGTCCTGGGGTGGGAAACCACCCCCTCGGTATCCCTCTCGCGGCGGAGATCCTCCCGTCTTGGCTGCCGCTCCTGGATACACATATAACATACAAACATACATCATGAAGTGCGTGCATGATGAAATACATGCTCATACACCACTCTCTCTCTCTCTCTCTCTCTCCCCCCTTTTCTTTCTCTAACATTACTGTTCTCACACAAACCTCGTTCTAACATACATTCTTCATCAATTTAACACCATTAACTAACCAAGTCCACTAATTTACCAACACAAGTGATAAATTAGAAAACTCCCAATTTCTAGGGTTTTGTGAACAATGATTCGATTATCATTTCTTAGATCTATGCGAAATGATAGCTTAATCGAGAGAGATAAAGTGAGGAATAAGCTTATCTAAACCCGTAGGCTAGCTTAGAGCCCTGATTTGCTTGAATCCCTCTTTTTTCTACTGTTCACCATCACCTCTTCTTCATGATTCCTTGCGAACCGTCGCGTGAAACTCCGATCAGAGGGTATTTTTGGGTTCTGGTGTTGATTCTCAGTTCATGGGAACTGGAATGGCAAAGTTTCGTGGAGAAACGGAAGAGATTAGTTCACTGGTGATTGAGAGAGTTTTCTACGGTTCTGGTAGAGAGAGAAGCAAAAGGGTTTGAAATGGGGAAGACAACTTGCCCTGAGCATATATGCTGTAAAATTCCCCAATGGTTTCGATACGTTTCAAAACGTGTCGATTCCTTCGATAATTTCTCCTGCAACGTATCGATACGTTATCCCAAGGTATCGATACCTTTGCCCAGAACACTGTTCACAAGCCTTCAGAATTTTGATACCTACCTCAACATATCGAAACCTTTTGTCGCAAATGGGTTTCATCACCGTCACCAACGTGTCAATACCCCTTGCCAACATATCGATACGTTGGGCACTATTTACTATTCATCAAGCTCTCAAGTTGTCGATACCCTTTAATAAAGGTACCGAAACCTTGTCCCCAATAGTAAATGTATCGATACCTTCCTCAAAGGTGTTGATACCTTTGACCTCAACAGTAAACGTATCGATACCTTTACTTCTGGTCCTCCTTCCGAGGACTATAACTTCAATTGGTCATAACTTTTAGCTCGGAACCCATAATATATCAATACGAAGCTCTCTCCGAGCTCTACAAAAACGACAGTGAACCTTTTTCTTAATTGGAGATGATTTTGGGGTCAAAAATCCAGTTCTTTCCCATAAGTTTAAATCCAACACCATAATCTTATCCAAGATATAATCATCAATTTTCACACCCTCTCGTGCATACTCTAAACACAAAGACATGCACTAACACTCTTGAGGGATTTATAATTATGCCCATAATACCAAGGGACGAGTTTTACATCATTAGTCCTTTCTCTATGTCCAATGAATGAGACCTTAGTCATCTTGCCTAATAAATAAGATTCACACGCTTCATAAGCTTCAAAATCAAAATGAATCCAAGAATCTATCTTTATAGATCTTGAAATTTTGATTCTCATTTATATAACCCAAATGACAATGCCAGAGATATCCAGGATTTAGATTATTCGATTAAATCTTTTTTGTATTTATGTTATAAACTGGCATATCAAGATTTAGAATATGAAGTCCATTAATTATATTTGCATTACCTTAAAATATATCATTTAAATAAATAGAACAACATTTGTTTTTTATTATAAAAGAATAATCAATCTTGTCCAAACAAGAGATTGAAATAATATTTTTAGTTAACAAAGGCACATAATAGCAATCTTCTAATTCTAAAATAAGCCTTATAGGTAAAGTTAAAATATATGTTCTTACAACCAGTGCAGCAACTCTTACTCTATTTCTAACTCGTAGGTCCACTTCGCCCTTTGTCAATATTCTACTCCTTTTAAGGTTCTGCATGTTACGATAAATATAAGAACCACCTCCAGTATCTAATACTCATGATGTAAAAGTAGATAAATTGACTTTGACAACATAAATACCTAAAGTAGAAGTCTTACTTCTTTTCTTCTTTAGATCTTCCAAATAGACTTTGTAATTTTGCTTTCAATGTCTGGTCTCATCATAATGGAAACATATTCCTTTCTTAGGTACTTTATCTTTAGGTTTTAATGCAGATGTATCGAGCTTTACCTTAGACTTGGACTTGTTCTTGTTGTCTTTTTTTTTTCTTACCCTTTGTTTTAAACTTGCCCTTATTCTTTTGTACCATTAATATGTTACTAGGCTTAGACTTTTTTATATTTGTCTTAATAATTCAAGAAGAGTCTTATCAATTTCATTTATGTTATAATTCATGATGAATTGACTGTAGCTACCTGGCAACCATTGTAGAATAGCATCAATGGTCAACTCTTGGCCCAAAGAAAAATTTAATCTCTATAGGTTTTTAATATACCCAGTTATCTTGAGTATACGAGCACCGACTAGGGTTCTTTCTAACATTCTACACTGAAATAGGTTTTAGATGTTAAAGATATATCCTAGAACCAATCATGTCTTATAGTTCAGGGTTATTAATTCTTTATATATACTTTTTGTGTTAGTGTATGCCTTAGAAACTATTCATGTTATCAGTTTCAGGGCTAATAATCTTATATAAACTTTTAATTAATAATGAAAGAATTATTTTTTATTCACATAAATTAGCTGTTTCTTTTATATTGGTATGCTCATATATAAAGAATGTATGTGAATTGTTAAGATATTTTTATTTAATTGTTAAATAAAATTATCAAATTGTTCGTAATATATGTGATACAAATTGGGCAACTATATCATATACTAAGCATACTAGTTGTCACCTAATGATATCATATGATAATATATGTAGGTTGACAATATAGGTATTGTCAGAAGTGCATTAGTATGGATTTATAATTTATAAACTATTTATCAAACTAGGCTACATATTGATAAATCATATGGTATGCATATAGTCAATAATTTATTAATAGATTGTAATAGTGTACGATATAATCTTTTGACCTGAGACGTTTAAAATCGGACTCTATATAGATGGGTATATTTTAAATGGTGTATACGTGTAGAGCTAATCATGCCTTGTACAAGAAACTGATTTGGGTATGCTTTATTCATATAGGTGTTCGTTTCACAGTCAAGATAGGATCTGTTGACTCGATACTATAGACTAAGAGTTTTCATTGACTCTGTCTAAGTTGAATTCCTAAACGAATGTCGATATGATGTCTGAATTTTAAGTCTCTGGCCAGAGCAATCATGACATATGATCGACGATTCGTATAGATATCGATATTAGGATTTTGATATTTTATGCACCCTTACTTGATCAGGATGTGATAATGAATGGATATTACCCACATGTTACGTACAATCATTGGAGGTATAATGAATATACTTCTTCATCGTGACTTAAGAACTACAGTGCATAGCTAGACACTAACTATAGTCGTTGGATATCAAAATATTCAAGATCGACCTGTTCGGAGTCAAAGTGTTTAATATTAGCTTATGGCTAAGTCATAAAGAACCTTCATGATCCATTCAATTCCTCAAGTGGTCCCATAAAAAGGAGAAGATAAAATGTTATCGAGAGAGGGTTAGCAACCTCATGATAACTTGAAATGCCAAAATAAATACGTATAATCGGTATATGTATTTATTATTTTTAAAGTGTTAAAGAAATAATATATTGATATTATTTAGTAATTTAATGTAAATTATACGATCCAAAATGATAATATTGATTATCAAACATGTTAGAATGTGATTCTAAGGTGACATGGGAGGGGTATTGATTTGTGTTATAAAAATTCATTATCTGGTTATTGGGGTGCGTATTTTCACCTTGACCAAGATTTCTATTATATGAGAGAGAAGTGAAAATAACATCTTGAGAAGGCGCAATGGTTTGGATTTAACTAACTTAGGGTGCCGATATTTCTTTTATGTGAGGTAAGCCAGGGCTAAACAAAGAATCAAACCTTATATAGAGATGTAAAAGGAAATGTGGTTCCTACTGATTAGGCTTAATTAATCAAGATTTCTATTATGTGAGGTTTGTTAATTCTGATAAAATGTTGATTTTCCACTAGTAATAATAATAACATTCTAACAAAACTTTTGAATCCTATTTGGGGAGTGTAAGATTCAAATTAAATAGTAGGAGCTAATATGATTAGAACATATTAATAACTTTTAAATGATTTAATTGTTATTATTCAAAATTCTTTGAATTTTGTATAAATCAAATTGTTGATTAATACTATATAAGATCACTAATAATCCATTTTCTGTGTCTCTTCAGTTTCTCAAGTTAATAGTGATACTAAATGATACAATACATACCATACACTGAATGGTGTTCTCTAATATTAATATAAAAATTTTGGACTTTTGAAAGTGTGATAGGGACTAATTTCACAAACTAATAAAGAAAATTTATTTTCTTTAAAGAAAAAAATAGAATATATATAGAGGAGTTGTCCTTACTATCTTGATAGACTTATGAAGTCAGATAAAGGTACTAATAGATGCATGATGATTAATTATGAATTAATTTTTATTTCAAATAATCATTCATGGATACTAGATTTTTTAACTACTTCCATGTTTGTGTCTCTCTACTGACATTTATTCAGTATTGTCGAGAGGTAAGATCACTTTAAGAATTGCTAATGGGGTAACTATTACTGCTAAAGCTAAAGAATCTTGCGAGCTTAGATTGTCTAATGGACACATTATGAGATTAAACTCAGTGTTGTATTTTGCTAATGTCACTAGAAACATCGTTTCTATTTCTGTACTATGTAAGAATGGTTATAGTGTACAGTTTAAAGAAAATGAGTGTTTAATACACTTTTGAAATGTGTTAGTGGACAAAGCAATAAATACAAGTGGATTTATATGTTCTTAAATTGAATAATAGTTATTCAATAAAATCCATTACTAATAATAAAATTTGGGATAAATCAAATCCTAAAATCCTATAGCACCATAGATTATGTCATAAAGGAGACAAAAGACTGATTTAACTTGGTACAAGTAGACTTCTGAGTTCACTAGGTTCGAAACCCTTACCAACTTGAGAATTATGTTTCCAAGGAAAGATGACTAAATCTCCCTTTAAAAGTAAAGGAGAGAGATCTAAAGAGCTATTGTAACTTATACATACAGATGTATGTGGTCTGTTTAGTTCTAAAGTCAGAGATGGATTTGACTACTTTAGTACCTGTACCTTTATCGATGATTTGTTACGATATGAGTATGTGTATTTAATGAAATACCAATCTAAATCTTTTGAAATATTTAGGGAATTTAAGTATGAAGTAGAGAAATAGGCTAAAAAGAGTATTAAAGCTTTGTGATCGGATCGTGAGGGTGAATACTTAAGCACAAAATTTTAAGAATTCTTGATAGATAATAGAACAGTTTTCCACCTTATTCCTCCTTACACACCACAGTTGAATGGCATGGCAGAAAGGCGAAATGGTACCTTATCAGATATAGAGTAATCTATAGTGAGTTTCATCGACTTATCAATTTATTTGTGGGGGTATGCTCTGCTTACTACTGTGTATATCCTAAATAAAGTCTCATCAAAGTCAGTCTAGAAGACTCCGTATGAGATATAAAGTGGTAAAAACCCAAGTCTCAGTTATAGGAGTATCTGGGGATGTTTAGCTTATATTAAGCTAGTTAACCCTGATAAGCTGAATGCAAAATCAAAGAAGAGAAGGTTCATCGGATATCTTAAAGACAGTTTGGGATATTATTTCTACATTCATACTGATTAGCATATTATGGTCAGTAGAAATGCATATTTTTTAAAAGAAGAGTTCTTACAAAAAGGTAGTGTAGGTAGACTTATTGAGCTTAAGAAAGGGTCCTTAGAAGCTCAGTTGATGATATTATGGCTGGGCCATCCAATCAACAGACCTCAGTTTTGATTCAAATTCTAATGTGTTGATCTTCTAGGATATCGCGTCTCAAGAGCGATATGATCTTCTTCATGAGTAAGAGTTTGACTCTTACTTAGTGAGAAAGGTCGATCATCTTAATGATCCTAGAAACTATGAGAAAGTTATCCTGGATAGAGATTCAAGTAGATGGCTAGAGGCTATGGATTCTGAGATTCAATTTATGTATGCCAATAAAGTCTGGACACTTGTTGATCTACCAGAAGAAATTATTTCTATTGGTTATAAGTGGATCTATAAGAGAAAGATTGGTAAGGATGGTGAGGTTAAGATCTATAAAGCACGGCTTGTTACAAAGGGATGTACTTAGAAACAAGGGTTGGATTATAAGGACACCTTTTCACTTGTGGCTATGATTAAATCCATTCGTATCATCCTAGCCATAGCAGCATACTATAATTTAAAAATCTGGAAGATGAATATGAAAACTACATTCCTCAATGGCTATCTTGAAGAAAATATTTATATGCAATAACCTATTGATTTTATGTCAACTATAGATAGAAATAAGGTATGCTGTTGCATCGATCCATTTATGCATTAAAGTAAGCTTCCGATTGTTGGACAAAATGATTTGATGATGTAATCAAAGCGTATGGATTTGAGCAGAACCTAGATGAACCTTACGTTTATAAATGGGTTAAAAAACATGCCATTATGTTTTTCATATTGCATGTAGATGACATATTAAATGATATTGACATGATGACTGAGGTTAAGATCTGGTTATCCAGAACCTTCGAAATGAAATATCTTGGAGAAGTAACCTATATTTTAGGGATTTGCATCTTTAAAGATAGAACAAAGAGGATAATAGGTTTATCTCAAAAGATGTACATAGAATAAATATTGAAGAAGTTCAGTATAGGGAATTCTAAGAGAGGTCTCTGGCCTTTACATCATGGTTTTAATCTTTCTAAGGATATAGGTCTAAAGACTGATGAAGAGGCATAATAGATGTGTGGTGTATCATATGCATTAGCTATTGGTAGCTTGATGTACGTCATGCTATGTACATGACTTGATATTGCGTCTGCTACAAGTGTTACAAGCAGATATCAGGTTAATCCTGATGAAAAGCATTGATCTACCATTAAAATGATCCTCAAGTACTTACAAAGCACTAAGGATCTGATCTTGTCTTATGGATATCAGGAATTGAGTATCTAGGGATACTCAGATTCTGATTTTTAGTCTGATGTGGATGATAGAAAGTTGTTATCCAATTTTGTTTTTGTATATAACAGAGAGGCTATGAGCTGGAAAAATTCTAAGTAAACTACTACAGTAGACTCCACTACAGAAGCTAAATATTTTACCATTTTTGAAGCAACAAATAAGGTTGTATGGATATGATAGCTCATGTCTAAACTTGATGTCGTTCTTAATATGAGTTATCCGATAACTATATTCTGTGACAATATAAAAGCTATTGCACAAGCTAAGGAACCCTGGGTACACCAAAAGTCTATGCATACTCAGCGCAAGTATCATATTTTGAGAGAGTTCGTTGGAGATGGAGCGATCTTGATACAGAAAACATTATCAGTAATTTGTTGCTGACCCACTGACTAGAGTGATGATACTGAAATAGCTAGACCTACATCTTGGGAGGATTGGTATTCGATACCACAGCGAATAACTTTAGTACAAGTAGGAGTTTGTTAGTGTATGCCCTAAAAACCATTCGTCTTATCGATTTCAGAACTAATGATCTTATATAAACTTTTAGTTAGTAATGAAAGAATTGTTCTTTATTCATATACATTAGCTGTTTTCTTTATATTGGCATGCTCATATATAAAGAATGTATGTGAATTATCCAGATATTTTTATTAAATTATTAAATGAAATTATCAAATTATTCCTTACGTACGTGATACAAATTGGACAACTATATCATATAGTAAGTATACTAGTTGTCACCTAATAATATTGTATGATGATATATGTAAGTTGACAATATGGGTACTGTTAGAAGCGCATTAGTATAGATTTATAGTTTGTGAACCATTTATCGAACTGGGTTACATATTGACAAATCACATGGTATGAATGTAGTCAATGATTTGTCAATAGATTACAATAGTGTGCGATGTAATCCTTTGACCTAAGACATTTAGAATCGTACTCTATATAGATGGGTATATTTCATATGGTATATATATGCAGGGCTAATCATACCTTATATAAGAAGTCAATTTGGGTATGCTTTGTTCATATAGATGTTCAGTTGATAGTTAAGATGGGATCTGTTGACTCAACACTATAGACTAAGAGTTTTTGTTGACTCTGTCCGAGTTGAGTTCCTAAACGAATGTCGATATAATGTTTGAATTTTAAGTCTTTGGCTAGAGTAATCATGACATATGATCAATGATTCGTATAGATATCAAGATTAGGTTTTAAGATTCCATGCACCCTTACTCGATCAAGATGTGATAATAGAGGGATATTATCCACATGTTACATGCAATCATTGAAGGTTTGATAAAGACACTTCTTCATTGTGACTTAGGGATTATGGTGTGTAGCTGGACACTAACCATAGTCATTGGGTATTAAAATGTTCAAGGTCAAACTGTTCGGAGTCAAAGTGCTCAATATTAGCTCACGATTGAGCATAGTCCCTAAGTCATAATGAAGAAGTTGAGGGGATTTTCACCAAAACCCTAAGGATCTATTATGACATTATTTGCATGTTTTTATGGATTTATCAAACTAGTTTGATAACTAAGCATTTAGGGTTGGAATTTGTTACCCAA
>JAVXUL010037874.1:0-11145 GCA_035590515.1 Trichilia minutiflora
AACTGATACCGGAATCGTTACTGTTTCCGATCCGGGCTGGGCCAGTTCCACTCTCCCCGAACCATCGAACCGGCCCAGACCGGCCCGTTACTGTTCCCAGGTCGGTCCGGTTCCACTACCCCCGACCCGTCGACCCGGCCCGAACCCGCCGGGTCGGGCCCGTTAGACACCATTAAATTTTTATTATCAAACATATTAAAATATGATTTTAATATAAAATAATAAAATCTAAATTAAAGTATTTAATTTAGATGAAAATAACTATTTTATTCTTATGTGTAAATATGACTAAGGGCATTATGATAATTATATTATAATTATGGATTTTATTTAATCCACTATATTAATTAATTTTTTAATTAATTTGATCATTATATAAATTATTTAAGTATTAAATAATTAAATAAAAATGGGTTTTTATTAATGGTCAAAATATAAACACATGTTTAATTATAAATGGTTTATAATTTGACTTTTGTATTTAATTTTCATTGGTCCAAGTGTTTGGTTGCACACATCTAACATGAGTAAAGATGTATCACATATTCTTCAATTATTAAATTGTATTTATAAGATAAATATGTATTTAAATAATTAAAAAAGAAAAAGAAAATATAAATAATTTCTTTTTTCATTAATTTTTGGCAAGGAAATTAGTTAATTTCCATCTCTCTCAACAAGCAAATTTTGGCCAGCCTTGAGGGAAGCAAGAGGATGGTGTCAAGTGAAGAGAACTCATATTTTTGAGCTTGATTTTCATCACAAAAGAAAGCACACAGCTTGATAGGAAATCGGAACCATACATATAGTGAAAAAATAAAATTTTTCGATTTCCTCACAGGATCCATGCGATAAACCTATTGTTTTTCAAAATCATGAATCCGAATATTCATACCTTTAAGTGATTTGATGATGAAGAACAACAGAACGCAAATGCACTCTAAACTTTACGGTATTCACACAACCGGGATGATTGAAAACAAGTTCTAGCTCTTGTTCATGTATCTTTGTGTTTTATATTCTTATTGCGATTTTTTCCCCCTTTTGCGAAAACGCAAAGAATAAAACCTAGGCAAAAGCACACCCTCCAATGCAATAAAAGCTTCTTTTATATTGCATTTTAGGGTTAGGGTTTAATGACATAATAAGCCCATATTCATGTTAGATTTGGCCTTACTATTAAGACCTAATCTATTTAATAAAGTTTTAATCAACATCCTTAGCCTAATTTTATTAAATAGATCTAGCAAAATCCTAATCAATACAAAGTTTTACGAATTAATATAAATTCATCTCATGAATTTATACTTTCAATTTTTCAATCTAATGTGCGACCCATTAGGTTTCCATAATGTTAGTAATAATAGTAAAATTCTAATTTTAGTAATACAGGTCATGAGTGGTGTCTAGCAACATATCATGACTATCCAAGTCACGAGAATGTAAGTAGCTCAATATCACTTAATTTCATGATCAATATAACAATATATTTTAATTTCTTTGTCCTAGATATCTTAATTGAACATGAGGCATAGAATGTGTCATTCCTGTAATGTTCAATTCTTTGTTTTTTTTTATGTCATGAGTATTATTATCTTATCAAATAATATCAATATCACATATCGATTCATTTGAGCACGACCATGCATTTTATAATCATACCCTATCAAAGGGGCTAAAAGATATCACTCTTATTATATAGAAGGGACAAATCCTATCTTGATCAAACATATCCCACTATATTATTCATAACATAATTAAGAATTTTCTTTATAGTCAATCTTATTACCGACGACGTTTGAAAATATTAAAATATATCCTTCATAATGTTGGGAACCATGATGATCTCAAGTCGAAGGATCATATACATTATTATCACTATAAGAATTACTTATAACACTCATATAACAATTCATGTAATTTTTCTCATATCGGATCAGTCCAGTACAATAGTTCACTAACTATTATTTATGTGTTGACTTTATATCTCATATAATGACATATCTCATGTTGTCATCAATCACTGCACATACTAGTCTCAATATATTATTATTACCCTTTCACAATAATACTTGACTAAGGATATTTAATAATAGTACTTAACTAATTAAGTCAACTATTTTAAGGACATTATTACATTTATTTAGATACACAGATATGTAATAATAGAATAAAATATATTAATATAAAAATATCATAATACATAATAAATAAATATTCAAAATTATTATTGGATCTTAGGGCATATACCAATACCCTATAACCATAATACCTAACCCAGGAAACCATGTCAGCACTCGTAGAGAGTTGACATTGACCTCAAGGTAAATTAGGGTCCCTTGACAATTCTTCTTATACGAATTCTATAACCCCATGTCAATTTTTGAAATATAGGATAAAAAGATCCTAGACGGGTTCACCTAGGATGTTTCCTTAAGTTGAAGCTTCCTACACTTAATGCCAGAGGCAATTTTTGCCACTTGGCTAAGTAAAAAATAAAAGTGATTTCTAGAAAACATATGTCATTGATCGAATGATGCTATTTACATTATAGTCAGTTAGTCCTGTCTTATATTATACCTACTAGCCATATAGGCAAAAGGTCATTTATGGCCATACTAAATAAAGATGAGGGTGTATTTAATTTTAATAAGTCTTGTATATCACTTACTAACAGGCTATTAAATACTATTCTTTGATTAACCCAACTTGTAGTATCCACCTAGCACGTCATCTCTTTACTATAAGAGGGACTATCTTCAATAAAAGAAGGATTCAGAACCCTAACAAATAGAGCACATACACTCTCTACAATCAATTACCTCTAAGAAGAAGGTTGAGTTCCCAAAAAGTGTAAAATTACCCTTTTTCTTTATTTTCTTCTATTCTATTTTCCATCCTTTTTCATTCATTGACTTAAGCATTGAGTTTTTATATTAGAACCATAATATTACCCAAGAACTCTTTCTATTTTATAGGTTTAGCGAGAGCATAAGGACCATCTTGCTTACATTGTAGTTTTGATGTTTAAAGTACCAAGAAGCTTTCATGTAAGTAGACCTCTCATAACAACTTTGAGCATTAATAGTTATGAAGAAGCTATCTTAGAAAGAGATTTAGATAAATAGCTAAAAGCAATATATGCTAAGATAAAATCCATGTACACTAACTAAGTCTGGACACTTGTCAATCCATTAAAAAAAATAGTTCTTATTAACTGTAAGTAGATCTTTAAGAGAAATATTAGTAAACATTGCAAGATAGATACCTATAAAACTTAGTTAGTAGTAAAATGGTATACTCAAAAACAAGAATTATATTATAAGAAAATTTTTCTACCTATAACCATGATTAAGTCTATCAGGATAATACTAGTCATAGTAATACACCAAGATTTTGAGATTTGATAGATGGATATCAAGATCACATTCTTCAATGAATTTTTTGAGAAAAATATTTATATGAAATAGTTAGATAGAAATAAAGTATGCAAGCTACATTGATCTATTTATGGATTAAAGTAAGCTTTAAGGAGCTAAAATATTCAATTTGATAAGGTGATCCAATCATTTAATTTTGTAAAAATCCTAAATGAACCTTGTATTTATAAATAGGTTAAAGATTATGTCATTATATTTATCATATTATATGTAAATGATATATTATTTATAGGTAATGACGTTGGTATAATGACTAAGGTTAAAATCTAGTTATTAAAAATATTTTTGATAAAAGGCCTAGGAGAAGCAACCTATATCTTTGAAATTTGTATTTATAGAAATAGAATAAAAAGGATAATTGGATTATCCTAACATTTGTACATAGAGAACTTTAAGAAAGATCTCTTGTCTTTCATGTATGGTTTTTATTTTTTCTAAGTCTTTTATACATTGTATTTATTTTTTAAATATATGGGTTTAAAAATTGATAACAAGTGACAATAAATGCATAATATGCCTTATATTTTGGATATAGGTAGCTTGATGCACGTGATGCTATATACACTACCTGATATAGCATATGTTATAAGTTTTAAACATAGATATGAGGCTAGTTTACGAAAAAAAATATTGGTTGACTGTAAAATTAATATTTGTATACTTAAAAAGAATTAAGGATTTGATTATAAGTTATAGATATTCAGAGTTAAACATTCAAGGATACTCAGATTCTGACTTTTAATCGAATATGAATAATAGAAAGTCTATATCTCGATTCATTTTTATATGTAATAGAGGTACTGTCAGTTATAAGAGTTCTAAATAGATGAAGACAGTGGACTACACTACAAAACTTGAATATATTACAATATTAAAAATAGTAAAAGAGGCTACTTGGATGTGTATATTTGTATTTAAACTAGGTATGATTGGCGCCTCTGAGGCTTTGATGAGGCATTCATGAGCACTTAGCCTTTTCAATAGTGTAAGTTAAGAAGGGACCTGCCCATCCACTCTCTTTTGTTTATTGAAAAAATTAATCTCGTATTGTGACTTGCGTTTTAAATGAATTTTACTAGAGTTAAGAAAAGGATTTCATTTTAGGTCATAAAGTTATAAGCTTAATGCACATTAACTCCCCTCCTTGAAAAGATGTTCTCTATAATCTCCACAAAGTCATAAAACCATGTATAGGCAGGTATCTCTAAACATGATTTATCTAATAATCATATTCTATGACAACACTAGAGATATTGCATAGGTAAAAAAACTTAAATTACACTAGAAGTTTAAGCATATTTAGTATTAATATCACATTTTGAGAAAATTAGTTGGAGATAGAGAGATAATTATATAGAAGATATTTTCAGTAATTAAAATGATGATACTGACTAAGATGATGATAATAAAGCAATTAGAACTTTATCTTGAGAAGATTGATACGAGATACAGTAGTGAATGATTTTACTGCAAGTTGATGATTATTAGTATTTGCTCTAAAAACTATTTATATTATTAATTTTGGACTTCTGATCTTATATTATAATTTTATCAATAATAAAGAAAGAGTTCTTTATTCAAAATATAAATAAAAGTATGTATTTAGGGCATCTTTACAAAATGTAATTATTGCAAAATGGTTCAAGTATATATATAATCAAATAATTTGCTTAATTGTTAAGTTTTTCAAGTTTTGGATAGGATAAAAGTTGAAAACCAAGCTCTTTCTCCCTTGCATTCAGCCAAGGCTTCTTATGATTCAAGGTGGTGAAAATTATGAATGTTCCGTAGATTTGAGGCTTTATTCATGAAACTCAAGCAAAAGGAATAGGTAAATTCCTAATCCTCATCTAGAATTATCGAAGTTGTTAGTAAATCATTGGAATCACGAATGAGATGCATGATATATCAATTGTTCTTGCATGTATCTTTCTTAGAATCTTTCAAAAGAGAGGGTTTGATAGCACCTTTTACCTTGTGATTTTCATTTTTTATAATAGTTTTTGCACATTTATAGGATTGTTGCTTATCTCATGAAAATTAGCCACGTGGAACTACGAAAAAGTGGGTTGACAATGCCTATACATTTGTGAATTGCTAAAAGCTCTAACTTTTTAGGAAACTGCCATGTAGAATTATTGAGAAAAGGATTAGTGTGTGGTCAACTTAGGAGCTGCTGTGTAAGTCCGGGGATCAACATATAATTTTAGGGATTATCATGTGTTTCTGAGATATACCACGTATTTGCTCCTTTCATCACTCCTTGTTTTAATTTCAGGTCGAATTTTATCTTACAATTAGGATGAAATAACCTCAAAATTAGGGTGAAATGACTAAGATGAGACGAGCTCTTATTGAGTTCTCTCAAAATTCTTCTCAAACATTATATAAATTATTTGAGAATAATGTGATTGTATGGTATCTATATATTTATTTAGTAGAGAATAGATATAAGAATTTATATTATCGTATTTTGGTAAATAAAAAAGATGTTATTGCATATATAAAATTTTGTACAAATTGATATATACAAAGGGTAATGGAACCAAAAAAATTGGTGAGTTGGGACAATTTTAATAATAATAATTCACATATATTAAAAAATATGTTTTATAATTAATGCTACTATAAAACATAAAAAAATATCATTACTGGTACAACATATAAACTTAGTTATACAAATTCTACAATAACATTATATTATTTTTACAAATTAAAAAAATTATGAAAATAAAAAATAATATAAAATATGTGAGATATCAACTATCACTTTTATTTGTATAAAAAATTTATATTTTTAATTTTATTAAAAAAATATCGTTACTTATGTAAATTTTTATATATTTCGTTTATGATGTATTTTTCACATGTCTTACATTTTCATGGTAGGAAAAAACTTTCACAAAATAAAAAAATAAATTATATAAAATATGCAAAAATATTTTAATACTAGTAAGATTTTATAAATAAAATTTATATAAAAAATTGTACTATTAAACAAAAATTAAAAAGGATAAAATTATCGATTAAATTTTCGCTCTACAAATACACATTTTATTTATTAATCTACATTTTTTTATGATTTGAATAGACATCTTGCATAATTATAAAATTTGTAAATTAATACTTCTCTAGATAAAACTACACCATAAAAAATTTATTATTTGGAGCAGAAATGAAGAACATCATCATCACAAACATATTTTGATTAATTTTATTTAAAAGTGATTATGTAATAAAGAATATTTTTTTGGATTTTTTAGAAATTTAAAGTTAATGATTTAAAATTTATAAAATAAAAAAATTTATTGTATACCTTTGCACATGGGTGAGTAAGCAATACAAAACAAAGTCGGGTGAGTTTGAAGAATTGCACATGTTTATCTTTTTAAAATTATTTATTTATATATTTTTTTATGAATAATTTTATATCTGTGAAATTGAATCTTAATTGATGACGCATGTCTACAAAAAAAAATATCATATATTACATATTTATTTTATTATTTTATATATTGTATTTGTATACTTAGCAATACTATGTATGTAAAGGTCTCTTCTATTAACCCCTTATGGTTTAGTCCGATGATAAAAAACTAAATTCTTAAGGAGTTCTAAGTTAAAACTTTGGAAAGTCACTTGTTGAAGCATAAAGAGATCAAGTTGTGTGTTTTATTCGAATTATCTCTTTAGGCGCAACGATAAATAAGTTTGATTGGTACTCATTCCCTATTGATAGGTCAGGATTTCTCATGTATATAAAAAAAATCCTTTTATATTATAAAATAAAAATAATTAACAAATTATTTAATATAATATGACGTTTAAGTTATTATATTATGAATAAATAAATAAATAATAAAGTGTTTAATAAATAATAAAATACAATTATAAGAATGAGTTTATAGAAGAATTTTGTATATGTAATAATATATATTTTTTTATAGAAAATTTAATACCAGAAAAAAATTAACTTGTGAATATAAAACTGTAATTTATTATGAATGAGTCAACTACCACGTTTTCTTTTCGTTAATTTTTGCGTTATACTCGCTCCCACACGACGACTTCAATTGAAATTGAAGACTTGAAGCCATTGAAGCCATATAAAGTTGTAACACCATAATTTTCGGCCTTAAAAATTTCAAATGAGTGGTGTGTAAGACTACTTAAATTCAACAATATTGACATATGGTTGATAGCTCAATCCATACAATTTAATTCATAATAACTCTGGTGACCAGTCAAATAAAGGTGGTTGATAAAACTTATTCAAGAATTGCTATATAATTATGATTATAGTATGAAATATAAGTTTTATAACTAACATCATCGTCATCATTATTATCATTGTTATTATTATCAATTTATTAGTTTGGATCTATCAATTTTTTTTATACGTGAAAAATTTTAATTTATCTAATTGAAAATAAACTTTTAGCAATCGTCATATTCGAAGAGATCGTTTAAATAAAATTTATTTTTTTTATATGTGAAAAATTTTAATTTATCTAACCAAAAATAAGTATTTAGTAACTATCATATTCAAAAAATCAGTTTAAATAAAACTTACAATCTAATCTCTTAAACATTTCAAAAAATAGAATTTTGATAATTCAAACTTAAGATAAATACTTAATAATTATCACATCAAATTTTACGATTAGATTAATCAAGAGAATTAACATCTCTATTGTTATTCCTTTATAATTTACAAATTTTACTTGAAGTTACTCAACGAAACAAATAATGAAGTGGTATCCCGCGAAGTGTAATTTGTGATGTTTCCTGTTTACCTTCTCGTCATATAGTCTTAAGGTGAATTAAGTTGTATCCACAATTGTAAAATTTTTTTTCTTATATTAAATTAAAAAATAAAAAAACATAATAAATACGCATAATTAAATGCACCATGACATAACCTTGTTAATATATTCCCATAAAAGGATTTTTCACTTTTTTTTTTATCAAAACTTTAATGTACTTGTTCCACCAGTGAACCAATACACCAATACCAGTTTAATTATCGAACTCAAATAACAATGTTTACTGATTGGTCTCAGATTGCTAGAATGATTGCATGCAAGTGGAGGTGACAATTTTGCCACGAGGCGTTTATTTGGCACGAACAAGACACAACAATCACGATTTTGGATCAAGCAAAAGTAACATAATTAGTTCACATTACTTGTTGAACAAATAAATTATGTCTGAATTTGTAATTTTAGACTCGATTATTGGTTTATGATATGATTATTTAACCGAAATGTCAGATCATATTAATTCAATTACTTGATACGATTTATTCGTTACTCATAAAATAAATTAATTTTTTATATTTTTTTAAAAATTCATAAAAATATTTTAGTAAGTTAAACATAACTTATGCTTGAATTTGTAATTTTAAATTATTATGGTATGTGTAAATTATTGGTGTTGGATGATATGTTTTAATTTTTTATAATGCTTTATTTGAATGATTATGGTGTTTGTAGAATTTTTAGGATATATTTGAAATATGATGTAAACTGACTTTTAGTAACTCGCAGGGATGGCCTGGTAGTGGGGGTTGGTCATATAGACCTCAAGGTCCCATGTTTAATTCTCATCCTAAGATTCTCTCTGTTGAAATGTCAAGGGGATCAGGTCGGGATTTTATCCGTACTTGGTATCATTGTGCGTGATCCCTGTACCTGTGTCGAGAATCGGATTCTGGATGGACGTCGTGTGATCTGCAGATACGTGTCCAAGGGGTAGGTGTCTGGTCCTAGATATGGCTAGACAGCGTAGTAATAACTGAGTGTGTGAGTTTCCTCGTATCCAAAAAAAAAAAATATATTGTTTAGTTAATTATTTTAGTAGTTAGTATAATTATATTAATTATTTATTTTGTATTTCAAAATTTAATTTAAACCTAAATATTTATGTTAAACGAGTTAAATGGATCAAATTTAAATTAGAAAAATCAAATTGGTCAAGTCGAATTGAGTTAACCTGTAATTATTTATAAATGAGTAATCATACCATGTCGTATTAGTTGTGTCAAAAATATGGACATTATAAATTAAAGTAGCGACACATACTAAACAACACTGGAATGCAAAGACTTTTAGAGTCGAAGAGAAATTATTAATAAAGCTAGAACGATACATTAGGTAAATTTATCGATACATTAAAGAACAAAGAATATGCTAAAAATTTCAGAGAGTTCAAAGAAAATTATAGCTGATCTAGATCGACATTTTTTTGGAATGGATTGACATATTTTATCGAAAAAATTTTTAAAAGTCCAAATGAAGATGAAGACACTCAAAGAATTGATATGTGAACAAAGAAGGTCAATATACAAATTTAAAATGGACGAATGTATCGACACATTGACTGAAAGTATCAATACATTCTAAGAAAGTTAGGTATTTTTGTAGCATTTAATGTGATCATTTAATGAACCACAAAAAGCCGTTGGATGTAATCTTTCATAACTTAAAAAAAAAAAACGATTCTCTATTAATCACATAAGAGAAAATGAATAGAAGCAAAAAAATTAAGAGTTAACTATTGTGATCTAAGATCAAAAGCAAAAATTTTTATACTTTTCTAGTGAGAGAAAAATGATTCCAATCTTATTATATATCATCTCTTATAAGAGAATCAATTTCATCTTATTTTCAAATTTCATTTAGGTTTTATTTCACCCGCTCAAAGAAGGAGATGGTATTGGTTGCCCTTTATCGTTAAGAAGAAGTTGTACATTAGGTTATACTTGACCCATAGAAATAAAGAGTTAATGAAACCTTGGTATAATGATAAACCGAGAAAGTGGATGTAGGCTATATTACTGAATCAGTATAAACATGGTTTGCAATTCTTCTTTCTACCCTCCTTAATTTTTAGCATTGCATTATTTTGTGACTTGTCATTCATTTTATTCAGCAGTCATATTAGTCACATTTTTTACTATGTTAAAATTCATTTTAAATTTAATAAAACCTAATTTACCCCCTCTTGTGAATTACCATCTAGGCTAACATATGATGACATGATCTTTAACCCATTCATAAACACAAAGTTCAAGTGGATTTTTCTTAAAATCAAATGATTTGATTACTTCATTAAATCATATATTCCACCTGTGAAAAACTTGCTTCAATTCATAAGTAGATTGCTGTAGTTTGCATACCTTATTTTTGTTTTCAGTGAAAACAAAATCTATCGGCTATTATATATAAATATTTTTCTCAAGATATCCATTGAGGATTTTAGTTTTTACATCTATTTGTCAGATATCATAATCATGAAATGCTACTATGACTAGTATAATATGTTGGTGTTATATGCCCTAAAACCATTCGTGTTGTCAATTTTGGACATTTTATATTGAATTATTTTAATGATGTATTGTACATTATTATTATTACTAAAGAAATGGTTTCTTAATTTTTATGTGCATGTTGTTTCCTTTTCTTTCTCATACATTGAAAAGTACACATAGAAATGTCCTGATAAAAGTTATCTAAATTGTTCCCTGTATATGCAATATCAATTGGGTACTGATGTTGCACAGCAGGCACATTTAATGTCTCCGGTGAATATCATGAGATGATATTTGTCACACCCCAACCCATGGAGCCCACCTGTGACAGATGCCACAGACCTCCAGGGTGCACTCAATCACACAGAATACTCCCTGTAGGCCTGTAAGGCA
>JAVXUL010037895.1:0-11143 GCA_035590515.1 Trichilia minutiflora
AGGGAGAATGACGTTTGCCCCCCTATGGTTTTCAGAAAAACCAAACTCCCCCCTGTCAGTAAGTTTCCAACAAAAACCCCCCTATTCTTTTTAAAAATAACAAAAAACCCCCCTAATATTGTATACAGTATGCTTTTTTTAATTTTTATTTTGTCATTTAAATTTATAATAAAAAAGAATAGGGGGGTTTTTGTTAGAAACTTAGTCCACATCCCAGTGAACACCTCCCCATGCTACCACCCCATAGCTACAGTAAATCGACACACAAGGCCGTTATTACCAATGCACACAATCACAAAAATAGGCCCTCAGGCCATATCATCATCACAAATATAAAATGTGGCCCATTGGCCAAGATATCACATAACAAGTACATAGCTGGCCTACTGGCCATAACATCGATCAAAACACATATCCAAATGCCAAATCCGATATGAAGTCATATACAACATATGTAAATACACATTTTCATATTTAGAGAGAAATAAGAAAAACATTTACAAACATTTGTATATTATTTCATTTATAAAGGAAATAAGTTTATAAATAGGAAATAAAAGGAAAGAGCGTCCACTCACAACTTAGGGAGGGTATACACCCCCTAGTTTTCCTTGTTCTTCGGTGACTCACGCGAATATCTTGATCTTGAATCGTCGCCTAACCACACACATAACAATACTATCAATTTCTCGTTCTAATATGCACATGAATTCGAATGCACGAAATACGTGCTAACCCCGAGGTCTTATCGTCGAACTATTAGGCGACATTAACTAAAATTCCCATTACACGTCAACTTATCCAATTATTATCTATATGGACCCACATTGTAGCTAAACTAACTCGTTATGACTAATTTATACGATTTCGATTAGTGGGCCCCATATACCCGTCAGAATAGTAATCGGAGTTACTGTTCACATTCACCCAAAATTTTTAAAATTATAATTCTAGCTTCCTATGACTCCTATGACTTTCCTACAACCCACATTGCACATAAAAACTAAGATTTAAGCGATAAATCTACGAAAATAGATACAAAAATCCATACGAATCAAAATGCTCAAAACAACGAAATGAACATATAGACGAGTTAGAATCGAAGCTACGAACCTCGTGGTGTGGTTGCTTTGTTCTAATTTTGCATCTAACACGAAAAGCCCCAATTTCTTCTTCGAAACCCTAGGCGACCATTCGCGAATCCGTGTTCCTACCGTCAAATTGCTGCTCCCAACGAGTTAGACGCGTAGAATGTGGCTCGTCTACGAAGAGAAATCGAAATTTCAGCAAAAATGTGGCTGGGTTTAGAGAGTGAAATGGAGAGAACGTAAGAGGAGGGGAGGAAGGAAGAAAAGATGAAAAAATTGGCCCCCTAACCCCTTTTTATAGAAAATGGGTGAAATTATCATTTTGCCCATAAGTTTTCTTAAGGAGGAAGCTTCTAGAAGAGGGTAAAATCGTCAATTTACGTCGATTGGTTCGATCGAACCACCCCTTTTGATCGAAAGAATAGCATTTCGGTCGAACGAATCCCTTAGCGTCTACAGAAGTCAGAGAGCTCGCAAATTATTGATCTAACGAACCAACTCTTTGATCGAATGAATCCCCCTATTCGTTCGAACGAATCTAAAGTCAAAATTTTCCAAAGAGTCCTCAAAATATCGGTCGAACGAATCACCTACTTCGATCGACCGAACTCGCCAAAAATTCAAAATCTCACTTAAATATTCCCTACTTGAGCCTAGATTACACCCACAAGCACATGAGACATAAAATGAATGCAGATATATGAATAAGAGAAGTAAGAAATAACAATATACCGTCGGGGTAAAACACGGGATGTTACAAAGGTATCGACACCTTGTAAGTATAGTAAATAGTGAAAAGCCAAAGGTTCTAATATGTTTTGAAAAGGTATCGATACCTTTGGACGAATTATACGGTGTTTCTAGAATGATATTTTCGTCTTTTCACAACCCTTATATATGCAGATGAGGGGATTGTGTTCTCTATTTTGTTTTCTCCTTTCTCTCTCATTTGAAACACTTTTTTATCTCAGACAAGGTTAGAACTTAACCATCCCTCAACCAAACTCTGCCATTTTAGTTCTTATGAACTTAAAATCAACACTAGAACCCAAAAATTTTCTTTGATCGGAGTTATACCCATCGAATCATGAGGATTCATGAGGAAAAGAGATGCGATAAACAGTTGTGGAAGAGAGATTCAAACCAAAGAGGGACTTAATCTCACTTATAATCTCAGATAAGCCTATCCCTCAACCTATCTCTCTATTTTGAGTTGTCATTTTACTTAAATCTAAGAATAGTAACTTGGATACTATTTACAAAACTCTAAAATTTAGGAGTTTTCTAGTTTATCATTTGTATCGATATATTAAAAGACTTTGACTTCTATTGGTGTTGAAATTGATGATAAAGATGAGTAAATAGAACGAGATTATGTATGGACAGTATGAAAGAGAGAGAGAGAGAGAGAGAGAGAGAGAGAGAGAGATAGTACGAGAATAGTATGATCATATATTATTACATACATGTAAATCATTACAAATTATTAATCTGTGTTTGTGTATGTATCCAGGTGCAACAGTGGAGGCTACAGAGTCATCGTCATGAGGGGGACATCTAGAGGGTGGTTTCCCATCCTAGAACAGTGAGTGGATACACTTTGTTTATTTCATCTCGTTATATACTTTTAAATAATCATTATACTTGGCATAGCATAGAAAGTGAATATGTGTATATATGAATATATGAGACTAAAATGAGGAGGTGTTGGATATGTTGTGTGGTGGCCAAGTTGACCCCTTGTTTTTTATAAAGATAGGATTGTGATGAATTGTTGGTTGCCATGAATGTGAGGCCGGAGGCCTATTATGCTTGTATTTGATGATAATATGATATTACGAGATTGAGGCTGAAGGCTAATAGTAAATGATGCTTTTATATGATATTATATGAATGTAGCATAATTGTGTATGTATAATAGTCGGGGTGTCATGATTGTTATTTAGCCCTGTGTGCCTTTATATTTTATTTTATTGGCTTTGGCCTTGTGAGCTATTGATATTTATTTACAATTATGTGTGCCATGTTACTGATTTACATAGAGGTGAGGAGTAGCCATACAGCTCAGAGAGAGTGGGTAGAATCCAATAGTCCCAGGGTGAGGATTGGCTGTACAGCTCAGGATGGAGTAGGTGGAATCCAATAGACCGAAAAATGTGGATTGTCCAAGCAATCCAAGATGGGATGGGTAGAATCTAACATGACCAGGCTATAGCATGATATATATATATATATTCATGAGCACACATCCCTAACTAGGATTGTGGATCAGCCATACAACTCACAGAGAGTGGATGGGATCCTATAGATCGAGGGATTATATGCATATTTGATTTATATTGACTTTCACAGTTATGTGAATTATGCTACATCACATTTGCTTTGATTTTGATGATTTTGAGAAATTTTCGAGATTAGCGTATATATATTCATTTGTTATATTATTTTCTTATCTACTCACTAAGTATTTTCCAAATACTCACCCCTCACTCCCCCATTTCAGGTTAGTATAGTCGGGTGCGACATAGCATAGCAGAAGCGAGAGTTTTACACAGTTTTTAGTTACTCGACTCAGATATATGTATTATGGTCAACTAAACAGGAATAATATTATATTGAGGTTTTGTATATTTTAGCTTGGCCAAGAATTCATTGTAATAAATATTTTAAGAAACATTTGGTATGTTATGTATTTTATGAAAATACAAATGTTGATTTACATATGATTAAGAATTCTCCATATTACGTTGTTGTTTTGAAAATGGGTTTTAAAACAGGTACTAATGCCTTGCGTGTCTTAGAATTGCATTCTAAGTAATAGAATGTATTTTTGGGATTCGCGACAATTGTCACGTGGCCGACTAAAATCGAGGCGTGACAAGGAGTATGTTATAATCGTCAAATCTTTTTAGATCCGATACTATGTATAATAAATAACATATTATGACTTTATTATGTATCATCATTGAGAACACACTTCTCAATCCTACACAATGTATTGTCCGAATCGAGGACTTTATGAGCCAAATTTAAATTATTCACATAGACTATTTTACCTCAAACACTAAGGCTGACGAATCCTTTTTCGAATATTCACATAGCTTCATAAATGTCTTATCACATCTAATGACTATCTATCACAAGCTTTAATTTAAACTTGCTCTGAGTAGTATCAAAGTATAACAATTCGCTCATAAGGTAACCATGATGTTGTAAAGTTTAAGGATCATTTACGTAATTAATATGATGAATGTCCAATTGACAATTAAATATAATTAGCATTTGAACAATTCATTTAAGTCTATTCAGTGACTCATACTTAACCAATAAACACCTATTAACTTTTTTTAGTATCTCTACACAAGTAATTTATGAGATTAATTATCCTCTATTGCATAGAGCAAAGATAGTGTATACTAATCTTTTTCGTACTAATAAAGCTTCACTTTATAATCCCACAACTAGGAACATTTAAGAGCTACCAATACACAGTCTTATGAATATGCTCATTATAACAATGTCTATTGCATACATTCTATGGACTTTATCATGATATGTGAATCAAATATACATATTGTCATGATCAAAGATAATATATTTGAAAAATACTCATTTTAATAATCAAAATATTTACAAGAGATTTTTAAAGTCACAATCACATATTACATCGTGATTGATTTTTAGGGCATATATCTCTTTCATTTTTTTGATCAGAAATAAATACTAAATCTTCTATAAGCATTATAGCATCATGAAGCTTCAAAAAAAGTCACTCCTATGAAGTATCATTTTTTGAATCAGTAACATTAAAGACAAGTGAAAATACTTAGTCATTTTCATCGAGAGCAGTTACTAAAAACAATGTTCTTCGATATTTATCTTTTAAAAAAATTCCTTCAACAACAATTATAAGTCTAATATGGTTTCAAAATCCTCGGATGCAAGAATAAAAAGCTATAAAAAAATACAAGAAGTGATCTTCATTGTGCCTTTGAAAAGCAGTTATTGTAACTGGATTTTTGTCCTCAACATATGACAAAGTCAAATCTCTAGACACAAGCCTCAATGCTTCTTTCTTACTATACTATATCTTTGAGTACGATAATTGTACTCCATATTCTTTTTTATTATCATCATAGATATTTCTTAGCATATAAATAAATCCTTTGGTATTTGTGACTTGTCTTTAATCAATTGATCAATTAATTGAGTGCTTACTTCTCGATGTCTATCTTGCAACTACTTAGTTTGATAACCATACATTATGTATATTCTAGTAACTTAAAAGTATTCATCATCATTAGGTTTAGTTGCACAGATTTGTCATTTACAATCATCATCTCTACACTTGCCTCAAAACGGTCCGCAGCTGACTTACAACCTTAATCTCAAAGTAATTTTTAAATGCTATATACCCAATTTATCATGTAATTCCTACTTTGTATTGAAAATCTAGCCAACGCACATGTCATCCAATCTTATACTCTACAAAGCATCATTTGATGTGATTATAGTTGATGAAATAGGAGGCAAAGATTTTGATGGCCCTGAAATGATCTTTTAACATTAATATAAAGATTTATTGGCATATTGTTTTTAATAATGAATATCATATGTTTTTAGTTTTTGATGATGCCAAAATTAATAACAAATGTGAATTATGCATGCATATGATGATTCTATATTGGACAAATATAATTCACTTGGTCTTTGAAAAGAATCATATGTTTTGTTGGTGAGAAAAACTAAAGTCAAAATGTCAAGAAAGCTCACCAAAGCATAAACGTATCGATACGTTTAAGCTACAGTGCCATTTTCAAGCCTGAGTATCAAAACCTTGGCTCAAAGGTATCGATACCTCCACTCTGCACTCAAACGTGTCGATACCCTTGGCAAACGTATCGATACGTTGGAGGCGAAGAAGTCCTCGTTCAAGCACAAAGGTTTTAGAACCCTGATAAATCACTCAAACGTATCGATATCCTTGTGAAGATATTAAAACGTGCTGATACCCTAAAGTTTGCATGAACACGTTCTTGATAGACTTTATTATTTTTACGTAACAATATATTGATACCCTAACCAATGTATTGATACCTTCTTGATCTTCAACTCAAACGTATCGATACTATAGAGAAACATATCAACATATTCATAAAAATCAAAACTGTAATGGCTAGTTCAGAAGCATTTATTACCGTCATTAATGAAGCACAAAGGAGCCGTTGGAAGATTTAAATGAAGATATAAATATGAACAAGTTTAAAGATTCAATAGAGTTGACGAGCAATAATTTTTTACTGATCAAAGTTTTGAAGAACATTCTCTTATACATCATTTTTATTCTCTCTGCTATATACCTTTGTTTGTATTTATTTAGAGAGAGAAAGCTTGATTTTATTGTATATTTACTCTTACAAGAGTTAATTTTTCTTCCTTCAAAAATTAATATTCTGGGTTCTCTTCACCCGATTAAAAGAAAGATTGTTTTAGGTTACACTTAACCCATTTCTAAAAAAAGTTGTATTTGTGGTTGCCTTTCACCCGATTAAGAAGGAGTTGTATTTAGGTTTCACTTAACCCATAAAAACAAGGAGATAGTTATCCTCGATATGAGTGGATTCAATCGAGAAGAGTGAACATAGATGTATTATCGAACCACTATAAAATCGTTGCCTGTGCATTTAACCTTTGCATATTTATTTTTCATTTAAAATTTTATAAATCTCTAATTCATCCCCCTCTTAGAGTTAGCCAATTGAGACTTCAATTGATATCAGAGCAAAACTCACTTCATATAGGATTAAACACCTGTGAGTAGTAGATTAAATTGCATCCTCATCAAACATTCTTTCTCATATAGTAGAGGGTTAGTGCATTAACAGACCTCCTTTCTTCAATGGATCTGATTATGCTTATTGGAAAAAGCGTAATCAGACATTCCTAAGTACATTAGATTTCAAAATCCTCACTATCATAAAGGATGGTTACAAACCCCCCATGACCATAAACCCAATCCTAAAGAGAAAGCTCAATTTTAAATAAACGGTAAAGTAATGAACATGCTTTATTATTCATTAGATAGGTCAGATTATAATCGGGTGTCTGGCTGTGACTAGTAACTAGTAGAGTCAGGGACTTTAAAATAAGCATACTTGTGCATGACTATGAACAAGTAGAGTCAGGGACTTTAAAATAAGCATGCTTGTGCATGACTATGAATTTTTCAAAATAAGAAGTCATAAGTCAATCAAAGATATGTTCACACGATTTACTGATATAACAAATGGTTTAAAATCTCTTGATAGGTCTTATTCAACCATGAACCTGGTGAATAAAATTCTGAGAAGTTTACCTAAGTCATGAGAGGCTAAAGTAACAGCCATACGAGAAGCTCAAGACCTCAGCAAGCTTCCACTTGAAGAATTATTGGGTTCCCTGATGACCTACGAACTGGAAGCAAATAGAAACGAGCAGGGTGATAGAGAAAATAGAAAGAAAAACATTGCTCTTAAAAGTACAAAAGAAGAAGAAGAAGAAAATAGCACAAAAAATTCTGAAAAAGATAAGTTCCTCCTAATGGCTAGGAGAATGAAGAAAATACTCAACAGAGATAGAACAAAAAGGAAGAACTGGAAAAGAAGAGAGTTCTAAAAGGGAGAAAAATTAGATAAATACAAGAAGGATAAAGAAAAGAAAAGAGAGAGAGAGATTATTTGCTATGAATGTAAGAAATCGGGACAATGTCCTTCAAGAAAGAACAAGAAGGATTGGAAGAAGAAGAAAGCCATGAAGGTGATATAGGATGAGTCATCTGAGAGTGACAGCTCTTCAAAATCAAAAAATGAGCATACTAATCTCTGTCTCATAGCCAAAAAGGACGATGAGGTACTTTCAAAATCTTCTTTAGAATATTATGATACTTGTTCTCATAGTGAAAATGAACTGATGCATGATGAGCTAATGGAGTTATATGATGAATTAAAATGTGATTTTGAAAAACTTTGTGTTAAATACAAAGAGAATAAATAAAAATGTCATGCTAACTAAGAAAATTGATTTGTTAAAATCAAAAGAGCTGTAAGTGTGACATAGAAGTGAATGCAAAAAAGGTTAAGAATAAGGAACTAAATGAAGAAATCAGTAAGCTAAAAAAGATCTTAGCTAAATTTACTCTAGGAAAGGATGCATTAGACAAATTACTAGGTAATTAAAGAATGATATTTGATAGAGCTGGGATTGGCTATAAAACTAGTAAGAAACAAAAATCATATTCAAACGATTTTGTGAAAGCATCAAGTCAAATGAAATCATTTTCTGATTGTCACTACTGTGGTAGAATTAAACACCACATCAACAAATGTTCCATAAAGAACAAAACCTACAAAGGTCCAAAATTGATCTGGGTTCCCAAAGGTTTTAATGTTGATGTTGATGCTCCAAAATCTAGGACTAACTTTTATGGACCCAAAGTTAAATGGGTACCAAAGTAAATGAATTTTAATTAAACAGGGGCAGAATGAGAAAAATACTCTTAAAAAAGTCAAGTGATTTCTTGACAGTGAGTGTTTAAGGCACATGATCGAAAATAAGAAGCTGTTTATGCATCTCTTGAAGAAGAAAGGAAAAGATGTGATCTTCTAAGATAGCAGCAGAGGCAAGGTAATTGGTATTGGCACCATTGAGGTAAACAATATCACAATCTCTAATGTGTTACTAGTAGATGGTTTGAAATACAACTTGCTTAGCATATCTCAGTTGTGTGATATTGGTTATAATGTGAGATTTTGAAAAATACTTGTGATGTTTTTAATGATGCTGATAGAAAAATCTTGCATGCTTTTAGGACAGGAGATGTTTATATGATTGAGTTAGATAAAATGATTATTGAATCTTTTGTATGTTTATAAGTGATATGTGATGATTCTTGATTATAGCATAGAAGATTAGGACATTGTAGCATGGACCTCATTAGGAAACTATCAAAGCATGACATGTTAGAGGACCTCCCTAATCTCAAGTTCATCAAGGATAAGACATGTGGACCATGTCAAAGAGGCAAACAAATGAGAAGTTCATTTAAGCCTAAGAATGCCATTTCCACTTACAAACCCCTTGAACTCATTCATATGGATCTTTTTGGTCTAAATAGAGTAGCATCTCTTGGTGAAAAATACCATACATATATCATTATAGATAAATTTTCTAGGTTCTCTTAGGTATTCTTTTTAGAGAATAAGAGTGACACGTTTGATGCATTTAGAAAATTCTCTAAGAGAACTCAGAATGACCTTAGTTACCATTTGGTGAAGATTAGAAGTAACCAAGGTGGTAAGTTTGTGAATCATGATTTTGAGGCCTTTTGTGATGAATTTAGGATCACTCACAACTTCTCTGCACTTAGAACACCACAGCAAATGGGGTAGCTGAGAGAAAGCATAGAACTTTGTAAGAGATGGGTAGAACCATACTCAACGAATATGAGCTACCTCAATATTTTTGGGCTAAGATAATTAACACTTGTCACATTTCTAATAGAGTGTTGATTGAAAAATTTCTAGGAAAAACTCTTTATGAGTTGGTGTACCAAAGGAAACCCAAAATCAAACACTTTAGAGTCATTAGATGTATTTGTCACTTCTTTAACACCAAAGACAACATTGGAAAATTTGAACCTAGGTCTGATATGGGAATTTTTTCGGGTTATTCATCTAGGAGCAAAGCATATAGAGTTATAATAAAAGAACTCAGGTTGTGGAAGAATCAATGCATGTTACCTTTGACGAATTAAAACCTGAAATGATTAAAATGCTTGCTAAAGAGAAGGGTAAAGAGATATATATAACAAATAAGTTGAATGATTTGAGACTAAGTGAGAATCCTAGTGAGAAGCATAAAGAGCATGTAGAAACACATTCTAGGGAACTTCCAAAGGCTTGGAAGTATGCATCTCATCATCCTAGAGAGTTGATCATTAGTGATCCCTCTCAAGGAATTAGAACTAGGAGAACATCTAGAGAAGTTACTCAAAATCTTAAGGAAATACAAAACCTAGCATTTATGTCGCACTTAGAGCCAAACAAAATAGATGATGATTTAATGGATGAGAAATGGATAATGGCAATGCAAAAGGAACTAAATTAGTTTCAAAAGAACCAAGTTTGAAACTTTGTTTCTAGACCTAGTGATCATTCTATCATTGGTACAAAATGGATTTTTATAAACAAACTAGATAAGCATGGAAACATTATTAGAAATTAAGCTAGGCTTGTTGCTCAAGGCTATAGTCAAGAAGAAGGGATAAATTATGATGAAACTTATGCTTCCGTGGCTAGACTAGAAGTTATTCGAATCCTCTTAGCTTTTGCTTGTTTTAAAAACTTCAAACTTTTTCAAATGGATGTAAAGAGTGCCGTTCTGAATGGTTTCCTAAATGAAGAAGTGTATGTTAAATAATCTCTTGGTTTTGAAAATCAAAAGTTTTCAAATCATGTTTATAAATTGATTAAAGCTCTCTATAGTTTAAAACAAGCTCCTCGAGCATGGTACGAGAGACTTAGCAAATTTTTATTAGAAAATGATTTTAACAGAGAGAGTGTTGATAAAACTCTTTTTATAAAATCAAAAGAAAATGATATACTCATTGTAAAAGTGTATATTGATGATATCATTTTTGGTAGCACAAATGATTCATTGTGCGAAGAATTTTCAAAATTAATGAGAAAATAATTTGAAATAAGTATGATAGGGAGTTAAATTTCTTTTTGGGTTTACAAATTAAACAAATTTTGGATGGCATTTACATCTCCCAATCAAAATATATAAAAGATCTTTTGAGGAAATTCGAACTTTTAGATGGTAAACACGTGAACACACCTATGAGTTTATCCACCTCTTTAGATAAAGATGAGTAAGGCAAAAGTATTGGCCCTAAACTTTATAGGGGCATTGTGAAACCCGTCCCTTAGTATTATGGGTATAATAGTAAATCCCTCAAGAGTGTTTGTGCATGTCTCTGTGGTTAGATTGTGCACGAGAGGGTATAGAACATGATG
>JAVXUL010037906.1:0-11143 GCA_035590515.1 Trichilia minutiflora
TTCCTTTATCATTTTCTATCTCTTTCACGAGCTGCTTCTTAAGAGGTGGTCCATAAAATTTATTACCAGCAAGAAGAGGACACGTTATGATATTAAAAGAAATTTATTTTTATCATCTTTATTTATTTTTTCAAGTCTTTGTTCGTAATATATTTCCTTCTTACCCGACACAAACTCAAACATACACCATTTCAACATAATCTTAACTTTTCAAATGGGTTAGAAATCCAATTTAGAAAAGTTGTCACACATTAATAATTCATATTAGAAAGTAGCTATTTATTTGCACCTGTACTTGATTTGGAGTCAACTTTGATAACTACTAGATGAAAGTAACTCATCAAGAATTTGATTTTTTGATTTTTTGTTATGTTAGTTACCTTTTCTTAATTTAGAAATTAATAAAACATAGTTTTCAATTCATATTTATTTAAAGGCCAAAAGTATTTTGTAATATCCTGTATCTTAATTTAAGGGTATTTTGATAAATTTATATAGAAGGATATTTTTATCATTTTTAAAATTTTATGTTCGAATTTTAATAGTGATTTTTTAACCCTCTAGTGATGTCTAATAAGTGTTCTAAGAAGTTTTGGATGAATTTGGTTTAGTTTGAGAATAGTGGCATTAATGTTTAAACTATGTACTCTAGCTTCCAAAATAAATTTTCTTTTTTTTTTTCTCAGCAAATGTCCTTTAGTTTTTCTTTCCTTATGAAAATGTTTCAGCTGTACTGAAATTATGTACTTATTTTTTATGTTAATTTTTATTTTTAAAACACTAATTTCAATACCAATTTTTATTTTGAAAACCCATCACAGATCCAACTCCTATACTTACATAAATCCCCCATTTTCCCAATCCACAACATGGTTATTATCAACATCATCTTCTCCTCCTTTTCATTATCATATTCGGTCACTTTCACAGGACATTTCTTAAGAGGTGGTCTGCAAAGTTTATTACCCACAAGAAGAGAACATTTCTTAAGACACGTTATGATATTAAAAGAAATCTATTTTTATCATCTTTTTTTTTTTTTTTTAAGTCTTTGTTCGTAATATATTTTCTTCTTACCCGACACATACTCAAACATACACCATTTCAATATAATCTTAACTTTTCAAATGGGCTAGAAATCCAGTTTGGAAAATTATCTACACGCTAATATTTCAAATTAGAAAGTAGCTAATTATTTACACCTTTAGTTGACTCGGAGTCAACTTTGATAGCTACTACAAGAAAGTAACTCATCAATAATTTTATTTTTTTTATTTTTTGTTATGTTAGTTACCTTGTTCTATTTAGAAATCAAATAAAAAATATTTATCAATTCATATTTATTTCGATGCTAAAAGAGTTTTGTCATATATAAATATATAAATAATTATATATGAATTTACTCTAATTTCGTTAACAAGTACAAATTAAATCTTCCTTAAACTAATTTTACTCTAATTTACATAACTAGAGTATCCATTAATATTCATGAAAATAAACAAACTTGTAAATTTTAAGATTTGAATGACAAAAATAAAATCCTTCATCTCACACTTTATTTTAATATATATATATTTGTCGTAATTAATACGTTTTGATATTGAATGAAAACTATCTTCATTATCTTTTTTTAAATCTCTGTCTTCACTTGTGTGGAAAAATATTAATGAATAGTAGACAAAGAATAGCACATTGGGAATATTGTGATGTATATAAAGATATTTAAATATAAAGTATTGAGTTAATTATTAGTTCATACTAACAAATAATATTTTAGATCATTTTCAATTGTTACACAGATTATTTTCGAAAACGTCCCTTAAATTTTATAGTAATCACAACAACATTAATATTTTTTTGGAAACTCACAGAAATTAGTAATGCCATCAAATTTGATTTTATTTGACTAAAGTGAGTCTAAAATAATTAAAATAACTTTCAACTTGTTTTAGATTTTATTAACCTAAATTAATTTATTTTACACAAAGGAAAATAACAACAATTGAAAAATCTCTTCCTTGAGCTAAATTTACTCTAATTTACATAAATTTAATATCCATTAATATTCTTGAATAGAAACAAACTTATACATTTGTAAACTTGAATCACCAAACTCTTCATCAACTCACATTTTACTTTAATAAAAAGAGATGTATGTAATTTTTTTCATAATTAATATGTTTTAATATTAAAAAAAGATTATCTGTATCATCTTTTTAAGCTTTTATTTTTATTTATATGAAAAAAAATATTAATGAATGTGCAGAAGGAATAACAAATGGTGAATATTTTGATAGGTACAATGACATTTAAAGAGTAAACAATAAGCTAAGCATCAATTCATGCAAACAAATCAGAATATTTTATGGAAACTCATAAAAATTTGTAATGCCTTACAAGTTGATCATTATTTGACTAACAGAAGAGTTCAAATAACTAAAATAACTTTCAGTTTGGTCTAAATTTAGTTGACCTAGATTAATTTATTTTACAGAAGTAAAAAAATATAAATAACGAAGAAAAATTAAAGAAAAGAGGTCTCCTCCCCAAAAGCTACAGCAAAACAACATAGCCAACAGTAGAAAAAGGAGCATTGACAAGAATACAAAAGTTTCAATAAAAAAGTAACAAGCATGGAGATAGACCTAAATTTTTTCCAACCTAAAGCAATCAAAATAAAAAAATTTCAGGTCTTCCATTATTTGAGGAAGGCTTGTTTCCATGAACAATAGAAGAATGGTTGTTTTTCTAAAAAAATCAGACAACACACTCTCCTTAGACATAAAATCGAAAAAGAAAAAAAAGTAAAAGCGGATCTCATCTTTTATTTTTCATCACCTGCTTTAAACTCAGCAGTCAATCTAAATGGAAATACTGTTGAGGAGTGTGTTTTTTTTCTTTTCTTTTTTTGAATGCATAGAATTTATTAATACAAAGCCTGAAAGTAATAAAGTACACCACCTACTTATGAGGAGTGTTGTTTGTAAGTTTTTATAAAATGTTCTTTAAACTTTGCTTACATCAACCTTAAGGGAGATTTTTTAAAGTAATCCTAGACAAGATCGTTTAAATTATCAAATTCAAAGAGGTTTAGAGTCGAATTTAGAAGATACTATCTATTATCACTGGAAGAGGTAGGAATTACAACAGTGAACTTAATTAGTGTATGCAATAAACATGTCGAATCCTACCTTCATTGGACAAGTGTCATGTGCCCATATAAAACTTATAATATTTATTAAAAAATAGAATTTATTGGCAGAACTCTGTAAGAAAATTCTTTATTTGCCAAAATCGTGCATATATGATTATAGAATATAAGTAAGAATGCGTACCTTCTGTTGAATTAGCAACCATATAACTTTGCCAAGACAAAAGTTGCAGAACTTCTTCCTCTTCACCTTCGAACAAGAAACAAGAAAAGATTTCCCCAACTCACACACAGTTTATAAACTCAGTGACACTTAACAATAAAAAAGAATTAACACCAGAACACTCAGCAATCCAGAAAACCAGAAATGAAAATAAAAGAATTAAATTCAAGAAAATGAAGACAGAAAGGAAATCAAAAACCAAGAATTTTAAGAATCCACCGAAATGATTTTTTCAGTGCCTTTTCCCTTTCATTCCTCTGTTTTTCTATATCCAGAAAACTATAGCTGTATATTCTTTTTGCTCCAGCTCAATTCTCTCCTCAGTAGCTAAAAAAGATTAGTTAGTTAGTTAACTAACTTCCTGAAACAGAAAATATACACCAGCTGGACCAACTACTACCAACAACCCACGTCAGCAATTCTTTAAGTATTTGATTAAAATTTTGTAAATCACATAACTTTACAAAATTCCACCTTGATTTAACAATTTTTATCAAACACACATACAGCTCCTTCCACGAAATCAGCAGCTTACAACCTGCTCCTCTGGAGCTTTTCTTTCCTTGCATTATAATACACAAGTCATTCTCCTTCTTCTTCCAAGTTCATAAAGCTTCTGAAATAATTAAATTTCGAAATAGAAATTGTCTTAGTCAAACCATCAGCCACATTTTCATCAGAATGTATCTTCATTAGCTTTATCTTCCCTATAACTATAATCTCCCTAATGAAATGTAATCTGATGTCAATATGCTTTGTTCTTTCATGATGAGTATTATGTTTGGCCAATTGAATGGCACTACTACTATCACAAAACAACTTTACATCAGCTGAACTTAAAACAAAGCTCTTTGATGATCCCTTGTAGCCACATAGCTTCTTTGATAGTCTCCACCAAAGCTATGTATTCAGCTTATGTGGTTGATAAAGCAACCACATGTTGATGAGACACCTTCCAACTTATAGTACAACCATTGAACTTAAACAAGAAACTAGTTAAGGATCTTCTTCTGTTTAAGTCTGCAGCATAGTCAGCATCCACAAACCCCAACAGTGATCCTAAACTTCTAGCACCTCTTCTATACATCAAATAGCACCTCAAACTCCCTTTGATGTATCTCAGCAACCACTTCACTACCTTCCAGTGCTCGGGACCAGGGTCACACATGAATCTGCTCACCATGCTGACTCCAAAGGCCAAATCAGGTCTAATGCATACCATACCATACATTAGACAGCCTACTACACCAGAATATGACACTCTATCCATGTCTTTCCTCTCTTGATCTGAACTTGGACTTTGCTCTTTTGAAAGTTCGAAGTGTGCTGCTAAGAGTACTGCCACTTACTTTACTTCTGTCATGTTGAACTTGTTTAAAACCTTTCTAAGAGAACTTTCCTGAGAAAGCTTTAAGATTCTTTCAGCTCGATTCTTCTCTATATCAATTCCAAGGATCCTTCTAGCTGACCCCAAGTCCTTCATGTTAAACTCAACACTCAACAGATCCTTCAAATTCAGCAGGCTCTCCTTACTTTTGTAAGCTATCAGTATATCATCTATATAGATCAGCAAGAGCACCATATTTTCTAAATCATTGCCATGAAAATAAATACAATGATCATAATGACTCCTAGCAAAACTTGCTCTCTTAATGAAATCATCAAACCGAAGATTCCATTGCCTTGTTGATTGCTTTAATCTATAGAGAGACTTCTTCAGCAAACACAGTAAGTCCTCAGCACCTTTCTTGACAAATCTTTCAGGCTGGCTCATGAAGATTTCCTATTCTAAGTGTCCATGATAGAAGGCAGTCTTCACATCTAAGTGTTCAAGCTCCAAGTCATAAACAGCCACAACAGACAGCAGTAACCTTATGGACACATGCCTCATCACAGATGAGAATATTTATGAGTAATCCACTCCTTCTTCCTGAGTAAATCCCTCTGCCACCAGCCTTGCCTTGTACCTGTGCTTTCTATCTACTTCTTCTTTCCTTTTAAAGATCCATTTGCATTAAACAAGCTTCTTGTCAGTAGGTTTTTTCACATGCACCCAGGTTTTATTCTTTTCAAGTGACTCTATTTCCTCCTGCATAGCTTGAAGCCAATTCTCTGTATATTGTCCTCCTAAAGCTTCTCTTACTGTCACTAGTTTAGCCTCAATTACTTTCTCAGTAGTTAGCTAGGCATATGCAACTAAATCAGCATAGTTATACCTGTTGGGAAGCTTAATTTGTCTCCTGGTTCTGTCCCTGGTTAACTTGTATTCTGAGTATCCTTGAGGCTGTGAATCTTGCTCAATATCTCCTCTAGCATTAGTTGCCTTAGCTTTAGAATCAAATTCATCCATATGCACACCCAGTTCCTTCTGGTCTGCACCTTTGGATTCTAACTCCACTTGAAAGTGAGCTTTCCTCCTTTGAGTTTCACTGTCATCTCTTTCTTTACCTCCTGTGATGCCATCTGTTGTTAAACCTTCTTCAACAAATTTCACATCTCTACTAATAATTGACTTTCCTTCTCTCCCATTATGACACCAAATTTTCTAGCCTTTAATGCCATCTGGGTAGCCCATAAACACACCCTTTACAGCCCTAGTCTTCAGTTTACCTCTCTTCACATAGACATATGCTGTTGAACTAAATACTCTAAGGTTCTCTAGTAATGGTACAACCCCAGACCACAGCTCCTTAGGTGTCTGATACCCCAGCATAGAAGATGGACTTCTGTTCTTCAAATATGTTGCTGTTGTCACTACCTCAGCCCAGAAGGTTTTTGCTAAACCAGAACTGATCAGTATGCACCTAACCATCTCCAGTAATGTCCTGTTAAGTCTTTCTGCCACACCATTTTGCTGTGGTGTGTATGCTACTGTCTTGTGTCTATTGATCCCTTGCTCACTGTAAAAATTATTAAAGGCTGCACTGCAGAACTCAAGGCCATTATTTGTTCTTAATGCCTTGACTTTCTTTGTTTTCTAGTTCTGGGCACTAATTTGAGCCATTCCTTGCATTTTCTTAACACCTAATCCTTGGTCTTTAATGGATACACCCATACTTTCCTTGAGTAGTCAGTCATCAATTAAAGAAAGAAAATACTTAGATCCACCTAGTGACAAGGTTTGTGCAGGTCCCCAAAGGTCTGCATGTATATACTCAAGCACCAAATCAGATACATGCTTCCCCTTTCTAAACTTAGCTCTATGATGCTTCCCAAACACACAGCATTCACAAAATCTGACTTCTTTACCTGCTACACCCTTTAAAATGTTCTGTTTTATTAGTTCCAGCAACCTTTTCTCTCCTAGGTGACCTAACCTTCTATGCTATAACATCAAACTATCCTCTCCCTGTAACACCTGGTCTAAGTCTGTCAACAATATTGTCCACTTTGGGACAACCCTTGGGACTTCATGATTTTGTTCTTAGAATGGGTTATCTCAAGAACTTCCCAAAAGGTCACCCATCTTGGTACTGCTCTCGTCCAAGCATGCTTAACTGCGTAATTCTTGGAGTTAAACCTCCACCCATCCCAAAAAACCTTATTTACAAATTGGTTCCAACTCTACATATATAGCACAGTAACTTATTCTCCTATTCTAATGTAGTATTCAGTTCATCCCTGCCATCCTAGAAGTCTGGCAGAGGCCACTCCTTGCTCAGGCTCCCTTGGCCACGGTGTTACTTCCTGCCCTCATCGGACCGGGATGTTATAGGCCCATCAGCTTTCGCCTGATTCATCCCCAAACCACTACTATCGTACTGGAGGAGAGTTGGCTCTGATACCAATTGTAACACTTGGTTTAAATCTGTCAATAATATTGTCTACTTTAGGCCAACCCTTGAGGCCTAACGGTTTTGTTCTTGGAATGGGTTATCTTGAGAACTTCCCAAGAGGTTATACATCTTGGTACTGCTCTCATCCAAGCACGCTTAACTGCGTAGTTCTTGGAGTTAAATCTCCACCCATCCAAAAAGGCCTTGTTTACAACTTGGTTTCAACTCTACATATATAGCCCAGTAACTTTCTCTCCCATTCTGATGTAGTATTCGGTTCATCCCTACCATCTTAGAAGCCTGCTAGAAGTTGCTCCTTACTCAGGCTCCCTCGATCCCAATGCCACTTCCCGCCCTCATCGGATCGGGATGTTACACTCCCTTTCCAGAAATAGCACTGATATCACCTGTAATGACTTCTCCCTCTATCACATACAATCCAGCCTTCCTCTTAGTTTTCATTACAACCAAGGCTCCTTTACACACTTTAACGATCCCATTTTCTGTCTTAAAGGTGCACCCCATATTCTCCAATATTCTTAAAGAGACTAAATTGCGTTTCAGACCTGGTACAAACCTAACATCTTGTAACTCTACTACAACACCATTGCTCATCCTCAATTTTATTGTCCAATACCCCTTACATCACAAGTCATGTCATTACTAAGTATTACCTTCCCGAAATTGTCTAGAATTAAGCTTGAGAAGAGCAACTTACTAGGACACATATGGAATGTGCATCCTGAGTCCAAGATCCAACTTGAGATGCTCCACCTGAATCTTGTGAGGCCATTAAGAGAAAAGCCTCCTAAAAATTTGCTTCAGACACCATAATAGCATATGATTTGTTCCCTGCAAATTTTGAAGCTTTCTGTTGTTTTCTCTCGCGACAATTTCTCTTGAAGTGGCCCTCTTTGTGGCAATGGAAACACTTCAGCACCTTGCTTCTTGACCTTGACTTGGACTCCCTCTTTTCCTTGCCATCTTTCCTGTCTGTTCTTCCTCTAACATTCAGATGTTCTCCTGAATATCCATCCTTCTATTAGCTTCTTTTGTTCAGTTCCTTTAAGCTGAGGGCATTCTTTACATCTGCCATTGAAACTGAAGACCTCCCATATAATAAGGTGTCAATGAAGTGCTCATAAGAGGTTGGCAGAGAGGTTAATACTATCAAGGCCTGGTCCTCATCTTCCACCTTGACATCAATCATTTCAAGATCCAACATAAGTTTATTAAACTTATCCAGATGCTCCTCTATTGATCCACCTTCTTCCAAGAAAAAAGTGTACATTTGTTTCTTCAAATAGAGTCTTTTAGCAATGGATTTCTGTTGGTATCTCTCCTCAAGTTTCTGCCAAATGCCCCTTGCTGTGGTTTCCTTTGTCACCTTCCTAAGTAACTTATCTGAGAGAGATAAAATCAAGGCACTTTTTGCCTTTCTCTGGACCTCAATTAGTTCGGCTTCTTTGAACTTCTTTGCTTCACTCCTAACTTCATCTTCTTCTAGGGCATAGTCAAGACCCTCATGTTCAAGGAGAGCCCTCATCTTCAATTTTCACAAAGAGAAGTCTCCTTGCTTGTTGAATTTTTCAATGGTGAATTTGGTAGGCATTATTCTTCCTGTGCAACAAAGACTTTGAGTTGATTAATTTTTCTGCAGGTTTTTTCTTGCTTGTTGAAGGCTCTGATACCACCTATTGAATCAGCAACCATATAACTTTGCCAAGACAGAAGTCGCAAAACTTCTTCCTCTTCACCTCCAAACAAGAAACAAGAAACAAGAAAAGATTTCCCTAACTCACACATAGTTTATAAACTCACTGACACTTAACAATCAAAAAGAATTAACACCAAAACACTCAGCAACCCAGAAAACCAAAAAAGAAAGTAAAAGAATTAAATTCAAGAAAATAAAGACAGAAAGGAAATCAAAAACCAAGAATTTTAAGAATCCACCGAAATGATCTTTTCAATGCCTTTTCCTTTTCATTCTTCTGTTTCTTTATAACCAGAAAACTATAGGTATATATTCTTTTCGCTCCAACTCAATTCTCTCCTCAGTAGCTAAAAAAGATTAGTTAGTTATTTAACTAACTTCCTGAAACAGAAAATATACACTAGCTGGACCAACTACTACCAATAACCCACGTCAACAATTCTTTAAGTATTTGATTGAAATTTTGTAAATCACATAACTTTACACCTTCATTGAAGCAATGTTTTAAAAGTCAAGTCCCTATCTATTATCTACGTATGTGACGGCCTCTTCAATGGAACAAAGGTAAAAGTTAACTAAAGTTTTCATCATCCTTTATGTTCCTTTTATAGATAGAGTTAAAGACTAGACCTAGCCTAACTTTAGTAGGTCTTTGCTGAGCCTCCCTATTAAAAGCTTCAACATGACACAAGCTTACATTGACTGTCAAATTAGTCTATTATGGACTTTAAACCCAATTTTCTTTAGATTACATAATTGGGTCTACTTATTCAATGATTATATCATTAGCTCATTTTATTAAAACTTGAGTAATGATTAATGTAAGCCAAAAAAATCTAATATTCTCCCACTTGGACAACAGTAATCGATTTTAAAAACAAATAATTTTACTTACTTGAAAAAGACTTTCTGGCTAATTTATACGAAAAACATTTTATGTGATCACGTTTTAAAATAATAGTCATGAGTTTAACATCTTAAAATAATTCGGTCTAATTTAATCTTTAATATTAGACTATGACGATTAATGCATCCTTTTACTGATATATAATCAATCTAAAGTCACTACTATTATCAATTAAATTGACATGGATCTTGGAACTAATAGTGTAGTAAGATGTGATGTCCTGATGTGATCATAAATTAATATCATAATCTTATCAGTCCTCTTTATAGTTTTTTATCCTTATCCTTCAATAATGATATAAGAAAACTATTTGACTCTGACGAGTCTATATATTTGTGACTACTATTTATTATCAAAAACCTTATATAATATTAATGGACATATTTAATTTAACCTTAACAAGCTCATATTCCTAACTATCATTACCTTATTCTCGAAACTTTACATGGTATTAATAAGCACATTAAATACAACTGTTATATTGCATAATAAACACTAATGATGATTATCATATAAATAAAAACACAATAACATCCTTAATGCGCATTTATTTATAAATATCTGAAAGCATATATACATATATACACTGTCAGACTCCCACTAATCTAAAGTATCATTAAATTACTGTGTACCCATATTTATAGTATACCGCTCAAAGCTATGTCACAACTTTGATTAAAGTTTCTAATATAGAGTTTATCTTGATGTTTTACAACATCTTCTTTTTCACTAAGTTCCTGATTGTTAGAAATTCGATCTCTATGTGTTTAGATTTACTATCAATCCTATTATTCTCATAATAGAATATAGTAGTATAATTAATCTTTATATGCTTAACTTAAAGATTGAATCAACCATTTCAAGCTCTTAAAACAAATATTTGAGCTAATTACCATGAGTAAATGCTCCATAACATGCATTATACTCTATATACTTGATTGAGAAAGCTGTTAAAATTTGCTTTATACTTTTCTAAGAATTGGCCCTTCCATTCATATAAAGATATAACTTGAGGTGAACTTTAGATCATCTAAACATTCACCAAAATCTACGTTCGAATACCTAACTAAAACGAGATTATCAACCCTCTTAATGGTATAAAATTCTCATTTAACTTGCAGATATCTCATCACTTTTTTTTATCGCAATCTAATTATTATGCTTGGGGTTTGACATGTGTCGGTCAAAGAATGCTCATAGTAAAAGTTATGTCTGATTTAACATAAGCCTTTACATATATGAAACAACCAATTACATATATAAGATTACCAACTATATACGCTTATAGAATGATTGATCTCAATTAGATTATGTACCCAAGTATAGGTAGTCTTGTTGTAGAATAGTCCGGTGAGTCCAAGTGTCGTAT
>JAVXUL010037917.1:0-11142 GCA_035590515.1 Trichilia minutiflora
TGGAAACACGATGAACACCAGCCTTCCATGAATAGCGAATATGGGATTGTGAACACTGTCCTTTTGGCTACTGAACCTAATTTTATACATGGAATTAATCCAGGGACTCCTTCTGGATCTAACATGGATGTGGATAACCAGGTAATTGAGCAACTGGTAAGAATTAGTCACTCCTTAATAATTGATGAGGCATTTCAGCGTCTTGTTACTAAGTGATGTTCTTTATATCTTGTATCTGGTTGCGTGTTTAACTAAACTCGAGGGGTGTTGCAACTGTTTCATCATTCTACCTTCAAGAATTGGATAATCTACAGATTTTAGTCACTGCTGTGTCTTCAAATTTGAAGACTTTTTAAGTTGTATCATTAAAAAATTTGAGTAGTCACACCTCTAAAGAACCTAAGACAGGCTGTGCAATGTGTCTGCATTTTAGCACCTAATTCAGAATATTCTTGAGTTATTTATCTATTTATTAATATATATCTATTTGATTCAAATTCCCTCATCTTAGTTTTTTAAGCTGATTAGTGTTCTGATTTATGCACAGATTGATGGCACTTTAACTGAAGCAGTGCCAAGAATATCAGAGGCTGACTTACAGGTTTCTTGTCACCGTGTTTCAGTATTCTTGTCTACGCACACAGCTTATGAGTTGCTTCCCGAGTCAGGCAAGGTTTGGATACTTTACCATTCTCCATTACCGTCTATGACATTCAAGTTAGATAGTATGTTTGAACTCAGTAACTAAAGATAAGTACCACTTTCTCCTAATTTATATCACCTGGTTTACAGGTGGTTGCCCTGGACATTGAGCTACCCGTAAAACAAGCATTTCATATACTGTATGATCAGGTATATATATCATATTTTATTGACAGTGTGAATAATAATGTTTTTTGGCTCTGTCTTTGTATGCACCTGGTCCACTTGTAATTTTTTTTTTCAGTTTACTATCGAAGAGGGGGAAAAGACTGTCAGCATATTCTGATATGTTTCTGTTAAAAAATAAGTTCTTGATTACTATATCTTTCCAATTCACCTGGCTCTCTTGGACGAAAGAAGAATTGGGGTACCATTGTGTTTGGTGTGGTGTTGGTGGGAACGAATTCTATGCTCTTCTGAGAGCAATTGGTTACCGAGGCGAATAAGCATGTGCATGAAGTGTATATAATTAATTCATAATTCATTCTTGACATGCTGGTCTTCTTCTTGAAACAAAACTTTAAGTGATAGTACTTCTAAAATGCTGATAGACATTTATGCTATTATAAACTTTTTAGCTTCCATGACTACAGTTGGAGTGCTGATCACCACTTTATGTTTAGGGGTGGATATACTGATGATTCTTCCCGGTTCCCATCTGCTAAGTTTTACTTGGAAGTTTATCAGCTTTTAGCTTGCATTAATTTTTAATTAGTTTTCTATTATGGAGTTTATTGATTCGCAATTTTTAGATCTTAGGGTGTAAAAAAGAAAGCTTAAATTTTTTTTTTTGGTAGTTGCATATAACATTCCTGCATATTACTTGTTGCCAATACAATTTTTGGATATGCATCTTCTCTGAGTCAAGCTGTTTCCAGGGTATCTCCATGGCTCCTCTTTGGGATTTCAGCAAGGGCCGGTTCGTTGGAGTTCTTAGTGCATCAGATTTTATATTGATTTTAAGAGAGGTATGTTTGTGTGCAGTCAAGATCTTTGGTTACTGGTGAGTCTGTCAAGGCAATATAATTTTTGTTGTCATTCTCGCATAGACTTTGTTACTGAAGTTTTTATAGTTTTGAAGCCAGTAATATGTATTGAGGACATATAGACTGGGTAAGAGGAACCCTACCTATTTTGCTGGCTTGGATTCTTTTGTAATGTGAGTTTATAATCAATAGGAGATGATTGTTGTTCAACTTTTTTCAGGATCTAACCATCTAAGAATGTGTTTATCTATGTATGTATATATGTTATATACATGCATGTATTAAAGAATTCAAATGTACTGGAAGATCTTTTAGATTTTAACTTGAATGTTGGTGGAATATTTAACATGATTGCTGTGCAAACTGGATATCATTACTGGATGCTAAAATTTATACTGAAGATGTCAACAGCCGGATTATATCCTTTGTTTTTCTTGTAAACCGTAGTAACTTTCTACATGCAGCTTGGAAATCATGGCTCGAATCTAACAGAGGAAGAGCTTGAAACACACACCATTTCTGCATGGAAAGAGGGAAAAGCTTATTTGAACAGACAAATTGATGGGCATGGGAGAGCATTCTCAAAACCTCTTGTCCATGTGAGTGGTTTTGTGGCATGTTTGATTTTACAGTATTTAAATGGTTACCTAGATTCATTATTGTGTAATTTAGGTTCAATGCAAGTTGATAGTCAATAAAACATGTTATTCATGTGAGTTAATGTTTGTTCGCACGTCATATGAAGCCCTGTGAAGCATTATCCTCTATGGCTGTGCCATGCATTACTTTGAAGCTTGGACTGATTTCCTGCTCCTTTGGTTTGTTATATTATTTTCATTTGTTAATGCTATTGTATTTTTTTTTTTGTTCTACCTATTTTTCCAATTATTGATTGTGCAGGCTGGGCCAAATGATAACTTGAAGGATGTTGCATTAAAAATTTTGCAAAATGAGGTGGCTACGGTTCCCATAATCTATTCTTCTTCAGATGATGGTTCATTTCCTCAGCTATTACACATTGCATCACTTTCTGGAATACTAAAATGTAAGCCTTTCCATTATATTTCAAAGCAGTGGCTCATGAGCTATTACTGACTAATGCATGTTAATTTTCAGGTATTAGCAGGTATTTTAGGCATTGTTCTAGCTCGCTGCCCATTTTAGAGCTACCTATTTGTGCAATTCCTATGGGTACATGGGTCCCCAAAATTGGAGAGCCAAATCGACGACCGTTGGCAATGTTGAGACCTAGTGCTTCTCTTAGTTCAGCATTAAACTTGTTAGTTCAAGGTATGTCCTTTTTCTCAATCAGTTTAGAAAATTGAGAACAGAGAGAGAATGTGGAACTTGAAACTTTAATTCTGTCCAGTGTGCGTTATAATAAGACCTTATAATCATAGGGCTTTCTAATATACCTCTGTTGAATTAACTATGTGGTTGGATTTTGGTTTCAACGCTACCAACATTGAATTAAGGAAAGGGGTGAATAAGATTAGAGATAGAATCATATATTTTGTGACTAATATCTTTTTCCTCTCTTTCGTAATCTTCTTCACCCCTTAATTGAAATGTCGTATCTCTAAATTATTTAGTTTTGTATTAGATAAAAGTGATGCAATACCAGATTTCAGTCAGATTTCTCCATTTATGCTGTATGCTATTTTACTGTGTACCTTGCTTCTGCAGCTGAAGTAAGTTCGATACCAATAGTTGACGATAATGACTCATTGCTGGATATTTACTGTCGGAGGTAAGTTGGGGTCTTGAATGTGCATTTTTGGTGTGAGAACGAACAATTATGTTCTTCAATGATTGAGGGGTGATGTTTTTTCATTACTTCTCTGCAGTGATATTACAGCTTTGGCAAAGGATAAAGCTTATGCACATATTAATCTCAATGAAATGACTATTCATCAGGTGAAGATTGTACTTTCTGATAGTTATTTATTTTAAATCAGTAATGATATTTTTGCTTTTGTTAATTGATTGGATCTGTCATACTTCTTGGAGCCAACTGATAGTAGATGGGGTTCAGCTTTTTTCTTCTTTTTCTTTTGGTGGGGCAAGTTGAGGTGGTGTTCTTGGGTTTTATTTGGGTGATTGTTTGAGGGACATCAATTTCTTGCCACTTCAATGTTGCTTCCTGTGTCAAACAATGTTGAGCAGTATAATTGTTCCCCTTCTAGTACTTGCAAATTGGCATGAGTATGCTTGAGATTTTGGGATTAGTTTTGCATATGATGTAGGGCTTAAATAGATGTCTAAATAAATTTGTTTTGGTGTGAGTCCTTTCACCTACTTAAAAGTTGGATATGTATATCTGTTTCAGCTGTTCAGCTTTTCTTAGGGTTATTGCAGTTTTATATCGCTATTTGCGTTACAGTTTAGAATGAAATGCCTGAGTCTGACATTTAGCCCATCAGATATTGAGACTTCTGTTCCTGTTCCTTTTCTGCCTTCTCTTCTAATAAATTAAATTTAGGCATTGCAATTGGGACAAGACTCTTATTCACCTTATAAGTTGAGAAGTCAAAGATGTCAGATGTGTTTGCCATCAGACTCATTCCATAAAGTGATGGATCGGTTGGCAAATCCAGGTAATTTGATCTTTTTGTTATTTTATTGCTCTTGTAATGTCTCTTTTCTTTTAACTGCAGATATCTTTTGGTGATGTTGGATTAAGGATGTAATATTGTCAATTGTGCAAGCAAGCAATGCGTAATAATGTTATGAAATATTTTTGCATGACCAGATTCCTTTCTTTTTATGACTGCTTATAGTTTTTTTTTCCCAATTTTTTTTATTTTTTATTATGACTGCTTATAATGCTTTACCATGAGGCTCTACAAGGAAATGTAAACATTAAGATTTTGTCATCATTTTCAATAAAAGAATAAATACCCCCTTAGTACCTTAGGTTTTATCATCATGAGTTTACTTTTAGTATCTTTTTCTAACAAACTGATGTAATACTGTTCTTTTTCTTACATTGTTTGTGACTTATGCATTTGAGTATATTTTCAATAATTAGCTGTGAAATGATGTCATTCCAAGATCATATGATGTTCACCCACCCGCCAGAATGGAATTTGATATTTTTCTGATTTGATATCCACTGGAAGCCGTTTCTTTCTCTCTTTCTTTCTTTCCATTGTGGATGTATTATCTATCTACTTCCGTTTGCGGCAGGTTTACTTGGAATTATGTGATTTTTTGTCCTGCATCTACTTGGAATCTGAACTTTCCTTTAGTTTTCCTTGACGATGGTTTGGCGGGTCTAATTCTTTGGCCTTGATGAAAAATTCACACGTCTTGTGTTGTGTATGCCATTTCATTGTTTGGCTTACCACGTTGTATATTAATCTTGAGCCAGCTTTCTATTTGTGTTGCTTTGGAACAATCTCTTAACCATATTAATTGTGGATTTTACCCGGGTTACAGGTGTCCGACGTCTTGTCATAGTGGAGGCTGGCAGTAAGCGTGTAGAGGGCATCATTTCGCTCAGTGACATTTTCAGGTTCTTACTTGGATGATTAAAGAATATCGTTGAAGATCTATAAAAGATGAAGTTGGTCTTGGATACCCTGCAACCTGTGTGCATCATTTTCCTGTCCGTCTTGTAGAAGGGATTCGAGTACTTCCCACAGTGATATGATCTCATTTCTTCAGACAAAAATTTACCATCCCATTGGCCTCTTGCTCTATCGCCTCTTTTTTAGAATTTTAGGCTAAAGAAAGAGGCTTGTAATTCGAGAGGATTCATTTCTCTCCCACAATTTAATTCATCTCCCCCACCCTGCCGATATAATTACTTTTGAAACATCGTGCCATTGCCATTGATGTAGATGCCATGGTTTTTGGGGAGCATGAAACCTGTAATTGTTCATTTCTGCTGCAAAGTTAAAAAAGTGGGAAATAGTTCTCAAATGAGGAAACGTTAACATTAATTATTTTGTGTTGAAGCTTATGTTTGTAATTTTTGTGCTTTATTTAATTTTGAAAGCACAGAGAGTCAAAAAAATGTTCGGTAAATATTTTAATTTTATTTTATTCGAATTTTTTCACTTGATGTTACTCAGATATTATTATTATTATTATTATTATTATTATTGTATGATTCTAGTTTTAGACATTATTGTCGTTTAGTTTGATTCTTCTGGAATTCGGGTCTGGATTTGAATCTTCCATCATTAATGGATGCTATTATTATTTTTAGTGTTTTATTATTATCATATATCCAATTTGTATGCATAATAAAAATAATTAATTTTCTTCTTCTTTTTTTTTTAATCTAAGCATCACGAAATTTTAATGATGAGTTAAAACACTTTTTGTAATAAAACAATGAAGGTTTTATTTCAATTATTATGAACATTGAGAGCAAAAATTTTTTATATTAAATATATTAAAATTACGGCTCATTTTACTATATATGAAAATTGAAGATTCTATTCAGTTTATTTCGTGGATCATTTTAGTCTCATTTATTGTAAAATTTTTAAATTTTATATAAGAAAGTTAAAACATTAATTATATAATTATCATATCATAGATGATATATGATTTTTAAAATTTATTAATAAAATAATTAAAGCATTGGATTATATATATATTAAAAAATTTAAATGCAGAAGGTATCCCGAGCTGAGCAACCAAACCAAGGACACATAGTGGGTATTATATTTTTTTCTCCTGCAGTCCTGTTTCCTCCATAACGGAATATCGCTTCTCTGTTAAACGTCACCTTTGATAATAAATCATCGCCGTCAAACGATCGGGAAATTGTCGTAAGCCCGCCGGATGATCTCTGTGAAGTCGCACGATCTGGTTTTTGGTAAGCTCTGATTTCGTAATGGATTGCTGAAACACTTTTTTTCAGGTTATGTATAAAATGCTGTGAATGGATTGATGGACAGCTTAGATTTTGAAAAAAAATTTGTGTGGGTGGTTTGTATAGATGTTTTTTGAAGAATTGTATAGATTACTTGTAAAAATACTGTGGAAATGATAAATATGTTGAGGAGATGTCGGAAAATTGGGAAGGAAACCGAAAAAACGTAATTGAGAACGATGAGTTCTGGTCAAGGTGGTTTACTTCTCTTTACTGATGTGAATTTCTCTTTAACACAGAGAAGAGAAGTGAATTCGAGGATACGTACAATGGATAGATTTAGGGAAAAGTTGCAAAAATACCCATATTTTCTAATCAATTTTTTAAAATAATCATTTTAGAAAAATATTAATCAAAATATTTAAAAATAATTTTTTTAAATAATTTTAGTGTTTTTTGTTATGTACGAAAATGGAAGGTATACTTATGTGCGAAAGCGAGTGTTTTTTTATCATGTGCGAAAGTATCTATGTTCGAAAGTACACTTTCGAATATGGATAAAATCGTTAAAAAAATAAATTTTTGAATATTTTCATTAATATTTTTTTAATGTAGTTATTTTTATAAATTAATTAGAAAATATGAGTATTTTCGTATATTTCCTTAGATTTAGGGTGTTTTAATTATTTAACTATAAGAAATTTACAAAAATGATCACATTTTAACTTGATTTTCAAAATTTACTACCCCTGAAATTTTTTTAAAGTAATAAAAAATCCATCATTTGCACAATAATGTGAATTTCTCTTTTAACACAGAAAAGTGAAGTGTACAATGGATAGATTTAGAGTGTTTTAATTAATTTACTTATGGAAATTTTTGAAAATGATCACATTTTTAATCTGATTTTCAAATTTTACTACACCTGAAATTTTTTTAAAGTAATAAAAAATCTATCAATTTGGACAATAACGTGAATTTCTCTTTTAATACATAGAAGTGAAGTGTATAATGGATAGATTTAGAGTGTTTTAATTATTTAACTTCCAAAAATTTACGAAAATGATCACGTTTTTAACTTGATTTTCAAAATTTACTATACCTGAAATTTTTTTAAAGTAATAAAAAATCCATCATTTGGACAATAATGTCCCCGACCTAACTATAAAATCCTCAAACTTACCATTACACACTTTAAACTAAAATAACTATAGATCCAAAACATGAGTTTTATTTTGACGAAAGATGTATTCATTTATGTCAGTAATTCAAAATTTTCATGGTAAAAATTAAACTAACTAGTGAGTCTTGTGCACTTTCTATTGTAATGGTGAATGATTTGATTGAAAATCTTCTTTATTAGATTGACACTTTTGAGTGAATTGTCTTGATTGAAAGTAGTTTTTGTCTTGCTCCAAAGTCTCCTTTTGGGCTTACTTGAAAATAAGTTTTGTCTTGTTATACAATATCCTATTTTACCTTGCTCAAAAGATTGCATTAACCTTATTCAAATATTTTTACGTTTCTTATTTGTCCTTGTGCGAATGTTTTCAATTTCGCCTTGTTCGCATGTTTTCAATTTCGCCACACTCAAATGTTTCCAATTTGGCCTAGTTTGAATGTTCCTATTTGGCCTTGCTCGAATGTTCATAATTTAGTCTTGATGGAATGTTCTCATTCATTTGTTGGTTACTCATTTAATGTTGATTACTCATTTAGTTTGGTTGTAATGTAGATATTGCTGATTAAATCATAGTAGTTGTATGATATGGAGGTTTATGGGCAACGACATTAAATGATGGTCAATCTTATGTGGGAGGTTCTATAAAAGGCTTATACATGGATTGTCCAATCACATAAGAACAACTTATGCAAATCTTGTACAATTTTTTTAAGATAAATTATGTAGAATTTACTATTAAAATGAGGACATTCTATATAAAGGTCGTACAACCGTGGATTGCACTGATTATAGCAGTTGATATTGTGAGAAGAAAAATATGGAAAGACGGCCAAGATCATAGATAAACATATTATGCAAATTTTTAAAATTTTCAAAAGATACTTAGATGTATAAGATATACCTTGTAATCCGGAAGTTTAAGCCTTTTAATCAGCCTCCAAAGGTATCCACAAAACCAAAAAGGGATGAAGATGGTTTCAATATATATGTGGGTGATAAGAGATAAAAGGGATTATTAAAAAAGTTACATGCTAGGAAACTATGAAACCATTCATCCTTTCCTATCCCTTTCTCTTTATAGTTTTCAAACAACCAAAACTTTTTGTTTCTTTTTAGTTCTTCACATTCCATCAAGCTTCTCAAAGGCAAAGAGAATGAAAATTTTGATTTTAATTATCTAAGGTCAAGTCAACGAAGGTGGAAGAAAATTAGCATATAAAAGTAATAAAAAATCATCATTTACACACTTTAAACCAATCAAATACTAGCACTTCTCTTTAATTCCATTGGTGAAAACCAAAAAAATATTAAAACAAATTAATATAAGTACATTTGATATTATCTAATAATATCAAATAATAAAATAATAATAATAATTATTATTATTATTATTAATAACCATTATATATATAATAATAATAACAATAATATGTCTATTAGCATATATATATATATATATATACACACACACTTAATTCTTTAATACAATATTAAAGAATAATCTTAACCATTAAATAAATAATGGATTGTCAAAAATTAATCTCATATTACCTCTTGACAGTTTTACACGGTGTCGTTTGTCAACTAAGGACTCATTTGATTAAATAATAATTAGTTAATTATTAATAAATAAATAAATTTATTTTTTAATCATCAGAATGTTTCTCGAGTTTACGGGTGCTAACGCGTCACTGTCGAGAAATTTATTCTTTGCAATAAAAAATAAAATCAACTTCTGATTAATAAATCAGAGTAATTGATTATAAATATCATTATTTAATGATATTTATTATATTCATCTTCATCTTATTGGTTTTAGAGTGTGACTTCCTGAGTTCACCATGAACTAGACATGAACAGATGTAAACCCTTTCACATCACTTTGATACAATACATTACAACCAAAATTCTCAATTATCATTAATGACATCTAATAAGATATCATGATCCCTAGAACACAGAGAATGTAATTATGGATAAACTCATATAATCGTACTTGCATGTAGTACAGTCCCTCTGCTGTCGACTCTCGATCGAGTGCAAGTCATGAAATCGTTGAACCTTTAACTCGATTATAAGATCAGAACCTCAATCATAAACAGGATCACTTATTCAAAAACTTATTTCTAGAATTTATGTACTCTGGTCTGAGATTTAATTCTTGTATATGACAGTTCTGCTTAAGATCTCAAGCTCAATTATCTAAGCCAGCAGATTCTATATTGATCATTACCTATTCTCATACAATAAGAACACATTGCCATCAAGCTTCTTTCATCAGGCGTGGCTAACCTAGTGCGATATACACAAGTGAACGATGTGTCTCATTACAGATTACAGCCGTAATGTCTCAAGTCTAAGGATTAATAGTACACTAGCACGGTTGTGTGACAAATCATTAACTGTGGATAATCACCCATGTGATTTATCACATTTGATCATATTCAGTATCATGTTCACAAACATAATACCCATGTTTATACTCTTGTAACATGAGACTCATCACCCAATTATTAGCATCGAATATCAATCAGTGGTAGCATGCAATGTCATTATCCCTAATGATATTACCTCGATCAGGAACAAATTCGGATGTATTTTAATCTTAGAATCTGTACTCATATGTACAACTCTTTGTATATAAATTCTTGACATATAATACATCATATGATTATATCTTGCATTAATAAGAAAATAAAAAAGAAGCAACTGAACAAATTGCAAGATACGTAAAGAAAATGCCATTTTATTTATTGTAAATATTTTTATAATAAATTACAAATATATATATACAATAAGATATTAACCCTAAACTCTGTGACACGATTGGTTCTAGGGTATATTAACCCTAACATTGAGAAATATCTACATACACTTCTTTCAGTATACATAGTCAGAACCATCAAAGAATAGAGATTTGTTAGTGGACTGACCCTCTATTATATGTGAAAGTATGCTAGAAGAAGATGTCATGATGATCTACTTTCTCACAAGTGTTTAATCCTATATGTCATGAGTATGGCTCTGATATCAATTATAGGCCCAGTTGACAGAATCCAAAGGGGGGGTGAATTGGATTTTGAAACCTTTTTGTTTAATTTAAAAATTCTTGTAAAAAATATGTTAATGCAGTAACAAGGGTGAAATAAACAAAGAAAGAGTATTAAGAGAGAGAAAGAAAGTTGTACATACTATTTTTATAGTGGTTTGATTATAAGTTTACATCCACTCTTCTCGATAGAATCCACTCACACCGAGGATCACTAACTCTTAGTTTTTACGGGTCAAGAGAAACCCAATTACAACTCCTTCTTAAGGGTGAAGGGCAACCAATAAATACAACTTCTTGATTCAGATAAAACTTGATCTCAATTAGATTTTGTACCCAAGTATAGGTAGTCTTGTTATAGTATAGTTCGGTGAGTCCAAGTGTCGTATCC
>JAVXUL010037938.1:0-11141 GCA_035590515.1 Trichilia minutiflora
CACAACTTAGGGAGGGTATACACTCCCTAGTTCCCCTCGTTCCTCGGTGAGCTACGCGAGTACCTCGACCTCGAACCGTCGCTTATTCACACGCAGATAACATTATCAATACATACTCTAAAATGCGAATGGAATCCAAATATGTGCAATGCATGCTATGGAGGAATCAACCTTAGTCAGATGAGATGAAGATCCTGTCTCGAATGATGGTTGAGTAGAAGGTGACTCTGGATGAAAGGGTCGAGAATGAGAGTAAAGAGGTAGCTGATGACCAGAGGAAGAAGGGCTATATCTTGAAAAGGATCTGGGAAATGCTCCTATAGAAGGTCTACCCCATCCAATCTTATGAATAAGCCGCTCTTCTACTTCATCCATCTTCATTTGTAGGTCTACAAACTGAAGCATCAAATCATCTCGCTGTTTCTCCATTATCTTCCCCATGACATGCATCTGCTGAAATACCTCATTCATACGAGTGTCTAGCTTTTGTAGGACAATCATAACAATCGACTCAAGTGAAGAAAAACTATTAAGGATCTGTTCTATCTTGTACTCTAGTGTCAGTACAGGAAGAGCCAAAGAAACTAAGCCACTCGACTGTGAAGGAGGAGGTGCTACTAGAGCTATCCTATAACAGGTGGTGGAACACCTGCTATGTCCTAAGGTGTTTGCTCTACTGGAGGAGGAATAGAAGGACGTGTAGGCTCCTACTCTTGCTGCTGCTCTACTCCTGAACCAGATGGAAGGTCGACCTGAGCACCCTCTGTCCCAAACGCATCACCCTCTCTAATGGAGGAACCACCAGCCTGCCTCGGAACCCATACACCAGGAGCCTGTTGCTCATAGTCCATCTTTCAAAGCATAGTCTCGCTCAGCATACTCAAAGGAGGCAATGTCTTGTTATACACACCAACCAAAACGTCTGGGGCCATCCTTCGGATCAACTATGAGATTGGATACCCATAGTGTAGGTTGTATCTCTGAGAGGCACCCCGTGTAATGATCGTAATCATCCAATATACAAGGTTGGATTGATGATGGGTCATAATCCTCTCCATCATCACATGTCCTCCACCGACATCTCCGTAAATTTTTTCGAACAGACATTTAAGTTGTGTGCAACTATCAGGTGTAAAATCCGCTCATTCAACTCAGGCTTAGAGGGTTTATTATCGACTGTCTGTAAATCTTGCTTTCAAAAAATAACCCTACAGCCTCAAGAGGGTTAAAGGTTGACAGTATGTAGTGTTCTCCCCTTGGTAGCATCCTAAACTGCTCAACCAAAAATCGTTCATCTATCGTAAACTCAACACCTCTCACCCAAGTTTGAAATTTTGTCAACATATTTCTACCAGTGTCCGGGTCTTTAATGTCAAGATTTGAATAAAATAGTCTAATTAACTCAGGGTAAAACTCCCCCTTAATTCATCCTATAGTGACTATTTGATGGGCAAACTGAGTCAAGAATCGTTCCTGTTGTTCTTGAGACATGAAGCCCCAAAAATTTGGTTTGGTAGGTACGACAGATGACAAAGACTCTAGGGTTTTTTGTTTTCTTCGATCAAATGGTGCGGGAACCTTCATTCTAGGAGCCATTTAAGAGAGACAAAGAGAAATGATAGTTTTTGTTTCTTTGAGAGAGATGATTGAAAGAGTAAGAAGTTGAAAATGATGGTTTGTGAGACTGTAAAGAGAGAAAGAAAGGTTTTTAGTGGTTATGAAAGTGAAAGGTCATGCCCTAAGTTAAAATGATGTAGTTTTTTACTTTATTTGGGTAAACGTATCGATACGTTTTAAAAGGTATCGATACATTATGACATTTTTGCCTTGAGTACATCACGAACGTATCGATACGTGTTAGAAAACATATGAATGTATCGATCGTTGAGTCGCAAAACTCAATATCTCCGTCTTGAAGGTGTCGATACTTTTTAGAAAGGTATTAATACGTTCGTTCAATGTTCCAGTATATTTTAATCATGTCGATATATCAACTAAACGTGTTGATATGCTTCTTGGGTATCGATACGATAAGGGAATTCGTCCAGCACGTTATAAACGAATAGAAAACGTGTCGATACGATGGATGAAGGTATCGATACGATGATGGATTTTCAAGCATAAACATTCAAAAACATCCAATATCCATAAGCAAATGCATTAAACAAAAAGTGTATTGATTTAAGGTTTAAACAAATTAAGGAATACAGTTAAAAATAAGTTTAATCAACACACATCATACCAAGATTGTTCCTCAAATAGCAGAATCGAGTTTTATCTAAAGGTTTTATAAAAATATCTGCTAGTTGATTCTTGGTGTTAATATACTCAATATAAACATCATTCTTTTGTACATAATCTTGGATGAAATGATGTCTTATCTCAATATGCTTGGTTTGGGAATAATATACTAGATTCTTTGTAAGGTTTATGGCACTTGTGTTATCACACATGATAGAAATTCTATCTATATGCATGCCATAGTCCATCAATTGATGCTTAATCCATAAAAGTTGTGTACAACAACTACTCACGAATATGTACTCAGCTTCGATGGTAGATAAAGCAATAGAATTTTGCTGCTTACTCACCCATATGACTAATGCATTTCCTAAGAAATGATATGCACCACTTGTACTTCTTCTATCAATTTTGCAGCCCCCAAAATCTATATCTGAAAAGCCTTTCGGATTAAATAAATCATCCTTGAGATAAAACAATCCCAAGTTAGGTGTGTCTCTAAGGTATCAAAAAATCTGTTTCACAGCACTTAAACTAGATTCTTTGGGGTTTGATTGAAAACATGCACAAACACACACATTATACAAAATTTCAGGTCTAAATACAGTAAGATATAAAAATGATCCTATCATACCTCTATAAAGCTTAGGGTCAACACCCTTGCCTTGCTCATGTTTATTCAAAGAGGTGGATGAACTCATAAGTGTGTCCATGTGTTTACCATCTAAAAGTTCGAATTTCCTCTAAAGATCCTTTACATACTTTGATTGGAAGATGTAAATACCATCTAAGGTTTGTTTGATTTGTAAACCCAAAAAAATTCAACTCTCCCATCATACTCATTTCAAATTTATTTCTCATCAATTTTGAAAACTCTTTACACAATAAATCATTTGTGCTACCAAAACGATATCATCGACATACACTTGCACAATGAGTATGTTATGATCTTTTGTTTTAATAAAAAGAGTTTTATCAACACTCCCCCTGTCAAAATTATTTTCCAATAAAAATTTACTAAGTCTCTTATACCAAGCTCTATGAGCTTGTTTCAAACCGTAGAGAGCTTTAGTTAATTTATAAACATGATTTGGAAATTTTTTATTTTTAAAACCGGGAGGTTGGTCAACATAAACTTCTTCATTTAGAAAGCCATTTAGGAAAGCACGTTTCACATCCATTTGAAAAAGTTTAAAGTTTTTAAAACACACAAATGCTAAGAGGAGTTGAATAGCTTCTAGTCTAGCCACATGAGCGTAAGTCTCATCATAGTCTATCCCTTCCTCTTGACTATAGCCTTTAGTAACAAATTTAGCTTTATTTATAGTAATGTTTCCATTCTCATCTGGCTTATTTCTAAATACCCATTTTATGCCAATGATAGAATGATTACTAGGTCTAAAAACTAAGTCCCAAACTTGGTTCCTTTGAAACTGATTTAGTTCCTCTTGCATAGCCATTATCCACTCTTCATCCATTAATGTCTCATCTACTTTGTTTGGCTCTAAGTGAGACACAAATGTAAGGTTTTGCATTTCCTCAAGATTTTGAGAAACTTCTCTAAATGCTCTCCTAATTCTAATACCTTGAGAGAGATCATCAATGATCAACTCTCTAGGATGAGATGCATACTTCTAAGCTTTTGAAAGCTCCCTAGAAGGTGTCTCTACATGCTCTTCATTCTTCTCACTAGAATTCTCACTCAATCTCAAGTCATTTAACTTATTTGTTACCTCTAATTCATCAATCTTCTCTTTAGCAACATTTTCTTCATTTCAGGTTCTAATTCATTAAATGTAATATGTATAGATTCTTTCACAACCTGAGTTCTCTTGTTGTACACTCTATATGCTTTGCTCCTAGATGAATAACCCAGAAAAATGCCCACTTCAGACTTAGGCTCAAATTTCCCAATATTGTCTTTGGTGTTAAGGATATAGCAAGTGCATCCAAAGACTCTAAAGTGTTTGATTTTGGGTTTCCTTTGATACACCAACTCATAAGGAGTTTTACCTAAGAATTTTCTAATCAACATTCTATTGGAAATATGACAAGCCGTGTTAATTACCTCAGCCCAAAAGTATTGAGGTAGCTCATATTCATTGAGCATGGTTCTACCCATCTCTTGCAATGTTTTATTTTTTCTCTCAGCTACTCCATTTTACTGTGGTGTTTTAGGTGCAGAGAAGTTGTGTGTGATCCCAAACTCATAACAAAATGCCTCAAATTCATGATTCACAAACTCACCACCTTGGTTACTTCTAATCTTCACCAAATGGTAAGTTCATTCTGAATTTTCTTAGAGAATTTTTAAATGCATCAAATGTCTCACTCTTGTTCTCTAAGAAAAACACCCAAGTAAACTTAGAGTAGTCATCCACAATGACATATGCATAATATTTCTCACCAAGTGATACAACTCTATTTGGACCGAAAAGATCCATATGAATGAGTTCAAGGGGTTTAGAAGCGAAAATGGCATTCTTGGGCTTAAATAAACTTCTCACTTGTTTGCCTCTTTAATATGGTCGACATGTTTTGTCCGTGGCAATCTTGAGACCAGGAAGGTCCTCTAACATGCCATGCTTTGATAACTTCCTAATGAGGTCCATGCTACATTACCCTAACCTTCTATGGCACAACCAAAAATCATCATTTAACATTTGCAAAAACATACAGAAAATTCGCAATCAATTTTATCTAAGTCAATAACATACACATCTCCTATCCTAAAAGCATGCAAAATTCTATTTCTATCATCATCAAAAACATCACATGCATCTTTAAAAAATATGGCATTATAACCAACATCACATAATTGAGAAATACTCAGTAAGTTATATCTCAAACCATTCACTAGTAAGATATCTGAAATCTTAACATTGTTTACCTCAATGGTGCCAATACCAACAACTTTGCCTTTGCTACTATCTTTGAAAATCACATTTTTCCCTTCTTCTTTGTGAGATGCACAAATAACTCTTTGTTTTTGGTCATGTGCCTTGAATAGCCACTGTCAAGGAACCACTTAACTACCTTTTTCATCCCTTCCTATTTTTGCTTCTGTAACAATAAAGATTATTTACTTTGGTACCCATTTGACCTTGGGTTCATATATGTTAGTCTTAACTTTAGGAGCACTAACATCAATCTTTGCACCTTTGGGAACCAAAATCAATTTTAGACCCCTGTAAATGTTGTTATGAATGGAACACTTATTGATTTTGTGTCCTTTACGACCACAATAATGACATGAACTATAAAAACTCATGTGACTAAATGCTTTGACAAAATAGTTTGAATATGATTTCTATTTCTTACTAGGTTTATAGCCAATCCCAGCTTTATCAAAAATCATTCTTTGACTACTTGGCAATTTATCTAAAGCATCCTTTCTTAGAGTAAATTTTGCCAAGATTCTTTTTAGCTTGCTTATCTCCTTATTCAATTCTTTGTTCTTAACCTTTTCTACATTGATTTCTATATCACATTTACATGCAACTTTTCTCAATTTAATTTTCTCATTTTCTTTCACTAAGTCAGAACATTTTTTCTTATTTTTTTTATATCTAGCACAAAGTTTTTCAAAGTCACACTTCAGTTCATCACACAGATCCATCAACTTATCATGCATAAGTTCATTTTTACTGTCAGAACAAGTGTCATAGTAATCAGAGGAGGATTTGGAAAGTACCTCATCATCCTTTTAGCCATAGGACAGAAGTTCGCGTGCTCAGCTTCTGAGACAAAGGAGTTATCTACTTCTGAAGAGTCATCCCATGTGACCTTTATCGCTTTCTTTTTCTTCCAGTCCTTCTTGTTCTTTCTAATAGGACATTCTGGTCTAGTGTGTCTTGATTTCTTACATTCGTAGTAGATGATCTCTCTCTCTTTTTCTTTTTCTCTATTCTTCTTGAATTTTTTTGGTTTTTCTCCTTTTTGGAATTCTCTTCTCCTCCAGTTCTTCTTCTTGGTTCTGTCTCTACTGAACATTTTCTTCATTTTTTTGGCCATCAGTATGAACTCATCATCTTCTAAGGATAGCTCTTTGCTCTTTTCTTCTTCATCATATTTGGTGCTTTTGAGAGCAATGTTCTTCCTTCCATTTTCTCGATCACCATTCTCACTTCTGGTGGCTTTCAACTCGTATGTCATCAATGAGCCTAACAGTTCTTCGAGTGAAAGTTTGCTAAGGTTATGGGATTCTCGAATGGTAGTGACCTTGGCTTCTAAGTCCTTGGTAAGCTTCGTAAAATTTTGTTGACGATGTCCATATTAGAGTAAGACCTGCCAAGTGCTTTCAAACTATTAGTGATATTAGTGGACCATGTGAACCTGTCCTTGATAGACTCATGAGGTTTCATTCTAAAGAGTTCATAATCATGAACCAACATGCTTATTTTAGAGTTCCTTACTCTACTAGTTCCTCGTGGGTAACCTCAAGTATGTCTCATATTACCTTGGCTGTGTCACAGTCCAACACCCTATTGTATTCATATTTATCTAATGCACAATATAACACATTTATGGCTTTTTCATTCAATTGAAATTGAGTTTTCTCTTCTGGAGTCCACTCAGATTTTGGTTTAAGCTTTCTTTCTTTGATGACTTTATCTAGGGTCATGGAGTTGTGTAGCTATCTTCTATAATACTGAGAATGTCAAAGTCTAAAGTGCTAAGGAAGATTTGCATACTCGTCTTCCAGTATGCATAACCTGTTCCATTGAAAAATGGAGATCAGTTTGTTAACTGACCCTCTACCATGCGTGACGAAATGGATGATGAAGATGTCATTAAGATTTACTCCTCACAGGTGTTTAATCCTATATGACGTAAAGTTTGCTCTAATACCAATTGAAGTCCCATATGGCAAAATCCAGGGGGGGTGAATTGGATATATAAAAAAAATTAAAACAAAATTTAAAGTGTACGTGTTATGAATGAAGAGAGAGAATAAAATAGAAATGCAACACACGATTTTTATAATGATTCAACTACAAGTCTATATTCACTCTTCTCGATTGATTTCACTCACACAGAGGATCACTACGTCCTTATTTTACGGGTCAAGAGAAACCCAAAGTACAACTCCTTCTTTGAACGAGTGAAAGGCAACTACAGTTACAACTTTCTTTTGAATCAAGTAAAGTGAACCCCAGTACAAATCGTTCTTTCTACGAGTGAAGAGAAAACCAAATTTTGTCTGAAATGATCAAAAAAGAGTAAAGATCAAAACTCTCTAAAAGAGTATATTTTTCACTATACACACACTTTCTCTCACTAGAATAAATACAAAGAATTTTCAGAGAGAACAAAAATAATTACAGAGGAATGTTTTCTTCCTTTGATGATCTTGTTCTTAATGCACTTCAACAACCATTTGTCTTCAAATTTTGTTGAATATATATCTGCAATAAATTACTTCCAATGGCTCTATTATGGTCATTAATGACTGTAATAAATGCTTCTAAACTAGCCGTTACAATCTTGATTTCCGTGAAGATATCGATACATGTCTCCAAGGTATCAATATGTTTGAGTTACAGAGCTTGAGGGTATCGATACGTTGCCTATGGTATCGATACATTTCCATATAAAAATAATGATGTCCGTTATAAATGTATTGATGCAGGCTTCAGAGTATTGGTACATTTGGAATTCCTTCCAAGGGTATCGATACGTTTGTCCAGGGTATCAATACATTTAAGTGAATTATCAAGGTACTGAAACCTTTTTGCATGAATGAGCACCTCTTTGCTTCCATTGTATCGATAAGTTTACCAGGGGTATCAATACATTTACTGTGCAGAGTGAAGGTATCAAAACATTTGAAGCAGGGTTTCGATACTCGGGCTCAAAAACAGCACTGTAGCTTAAATGTGTTGATACGTTTAAGTAACGTATCGATACGTTTGAGCTTGGGTGAGCTTTTTTGATACTTTGACTTTGTTTCTCACCTGCAAAAAACGTATTTTGCCTTTTCAAAAACCAAGTGAATTATATTTATCCTTTGTAAAGTTTGTAATCATTACTCATATGCATAATTCAAATTAGTTATAAATTTTGGCATCATCAAAAATCGACAACTTATCATATATATTATCAAAAACAAATATGCCATCAATTTTCAAACTTTATATTATCATCAAAAATTATTTTGAGGCCATCAAAGGTATTGATACCTTGCAGGCTTGATGAATAGTAAATAACCAAACGTATCAATATATTGAGGAAGGTATCGATACGTTGCAGACATGGTGAACAGTGAAAAGCCAAAGGTATCGATACATTTTAAAAAGGTATCGACACCTTTGAGCGATATCACAGTTTATTTACACGAAACAGGGGATCGTCTTCCCCATTTTCATTTTCTTCACTCTCTCTCTTCCGAAGTAGCAAAAACTCTTTCTCTCTCACTCTTGAAACTGATCTCCATCATTTCTCAATCAAACTTCGCTATTTCAGTTCCTATGAACTGAGAATCAACACCAGACCTCAAAAATCTCCTTTGATCGGAGTTTTACCCGTCGGATCGTGAAGAGAAGAGATACAGTGAACAGTCGCCAAAGAGATATTCAAGCCAAAAAAGGGTTTCAAACTCACCTACTAGTTTGGGTAAGCCTGTTCTTCAGCTTCTCTCTCTCATTTGAGCTGTCATTTCATGTAAACCTAAGAATAGATCGCTCGAGTACTGTTCACAAAACCCTAAAAATTAGGAGTTTTCTCGTTTATCGTTGATATTGATAAATTAGAGGGCTTTGATAGCTATTGGTGTTAGAATTGATGAGAAAATTTTGTATAGGATAGTATGGGTAAAGAGAGAGAAAGGGTAGATAGAGAGAGGAGTGTGAAAGTAGTATAAGCATGTATTGTATCATGCACGCACATTATTACAGATAGTGAATTTGTGTTTGTATGTGTATCTAGGCGCGGTAGCCAAGATGGGAGGATCTCTGTCGTGAGGAGGATACCGAGAGGGTAGTTTCCCACCCCAGAACGGTGATTAACATATTCCCTTCCCTTCGTCTCGTTTTCTGTTATTTTTGAATGAATATAATGCTAAAGATGATAGCATGTGAATATATATATTAGCAAGAACCTAAAAACGATGGCTTAGGCATGGGCTGTTATGCACCAGCAAATCTCAAATCTTGTCCTGATTGGCTAACTGCCCCTGGTGTCCCCAAACTAGGACAATCTCTCTTCATATGACCCACCTGACCATAATGATAACACATAAGAGATAATCTACAAGGCGCACTATAAAACAACTTATAATTAAGACATCACCTATTATCAGACGACATCTTGCTCGATCACCCAGATCCCGAGGTAAAAGTACCAAATCAAAACGATCGTTACTCCTTAGGGAAAAAAGATGAAGAAACCCCAAGACTTGTTGAATAACCACTTGAGGATCCACTATTGAGGCTCTTTTTTGAAGATTGATCTACTGAAATACTAAGGTCCTTTCTCTTCTGGTATCTAGACCTTGATCTCCTTTCCCCAATCAGTGATTCTGCTCAAAAGGCCAACTACACTACCTCTTCATAACTTTGTATACCTGTCACTGACATTCTATCTCTGATCACAAAAATTCAGCTTAGCCTTAAACTTAGTACATAACGTTTCCTCAATGGTAAATTTTGGAACAAACTCTGCCAATTGCCTTAGCTGAGCTCATAATCTGGTACTGTGCTACCTATCTGTCTCAAGTTCATAAATTCTTGCCTTTTTTATATTACTGTAGAAGTGAGTAAAATACTTCTTCTGAAAGGCTCTCTGAAAGTCTATTCAGGTAGACTTAGCACTTAGTCTCACTGATATGTTCTGCCACCAAGTGGCATCACTCTGCTCAAGTAATCTGGTAGCCACTCTTAACTTTTCTTTATTAGACAAGTTCATATCATCCATATTTTATTGCATTATCCTCAGCCATCTACTTGTTTCTAAAGCAAATGTAATTCCACAAAAAGAACACTTCCAAGTTGTCTAACTTCCTTGATCAACTTGGATAACTTTCGTACTGGCCGAAAAGATTTAGCTTGAACTTGATTTGGATTTGGCACCAAATTCTGGACGCTCATAAATGTCATAAATGTGTTCTAGGTCTCTTATGACCAAGGGAAATAAGCATTCCCTTTAGGATTCTACATTTATAGTGGAGGATCCATAAGAATTTGCTCTTGCTCATAAGCAAAAGGTGAAGTATGAGATGATGCCTCTTGATCATCTCTAATCATTACATTCCTCTAAGGTCTACCCTTTCCCCTTTCGGGTCGTGGCGGTATTTTTACACAAACAATCAATATATAATTTATCAAATCAATAAATCACAATTAACTCAACTTAATCTATGGTCCACTGATACAAATTTTATTGAAATCATCAAAATTTAAAAATCTCCAATAATCAAAATCGAGAGAGTTTAAAAACAAAAAACATAACAACTCTTAAAATCACATGCTTTGTTACCAATAAAATTGTCACGCCCCAACCCTAGTCAGCCACGTGGCAATCGTTGCAAATCCCAAAAATTATTCTATTAATTAGAATATAATTCTAATGTCTTTATGTATTTTTATTGATTGATTTTTGTGATAATTTTATGATTAAATTATTCCTATGTTTTTGATAATGCCAAAATAAGTAAGTTGAATTTATGCCTCGTGATGTTTTTAAGTTGAATTATTCGATAAACAAGCATATATCTTAATCACTTGGTCTTTGAAAGTTTATATGTTTTTCCAGGTGAAGAAAATATTGAGAAAGTGTCAAGAAATCCTCACCACAGCTCAAACGTATCGATACGTTGCTTAAATGTATCGAAACCTTTAAGCTACAGTGCAAAAATTCAGCCCGAGTATCGAAACCCTGGCCTCAACGTATCGATACCCTGG
>JAVXUL010037969.1:0-11141 GCA_035590515.1 Trichilia minutiflora
CCTGAGCAACTAAAGACGAGAACAAAAAGAAACTGAACGAGACAACCTCGAAAACCAAGAGCTTTTTGGCCACGTCGACGCCGGCGTCGCAGGCGTCCGGATTCTCAAGGCTGTGTTGGCCTGGAGTTGTTAAAGATAGCCCGACAAAGACAGCAATTGTGAAGAGAGAGTTGACGTTAACGATTCCATCCAAGGCGGTGACGTGGACGCTGGTGGTCGACGAAGAGGAAGATGAAGTGATTCTTCTTGTTGTGTTGCTGTCATAGTCTTTTGGGTACTCATCAGATCTGCGCAAGAACGAAGAAAATAAGTCAGAATAAAGAAAATACGAGCTTAAAGAGAATAAAGAAAAACGAAGCATACTCAGCCATGGTTCTTGAGGGGTTTAACGACAGAGTTGGTGACTCGAGAGATGAAATGAACTTTCCTTTTAACTATTTATTGCTTTTAAAGTTAGATTCTTTTAAATAATGGAGTAGAGAAAGAGATAAGATGCTTTGCTTTCCTTCTTTTTTTCCTTTTTTATTTTTATTTTTATTTTATTTATTTTTTGCTTCTGCTTTTAAGGTGGTTAAAGCGAAAGACGATAATTAGGTTTGGTTTGTTCCTGAGAAGATCGCTGTCTTAAGCTTAGATTAGATTTTTCGTCTTCAGGACAGGACATCAAGTGTAATGACTGGAATGCCCTTTGGTATACTGCACAAGTAATCTAGTAACGTACGTTTTCGTCCAGAAATATTTTTATATGGGTTTTGTCGCGTAGTATTTGACTTTCTTGAAGTGCACCAATGACATGAAAAACCTGAACTCGAACTGTAAAGCTTGATTTCAGTCAAAAGCTTTTAACAAATTTCGGATAGTTATGTCAAAACAAAAACCCGGACGCAAAAGTATCAAAAATCAAGAAAACCTCTGGCTATCATCGATAATTTCATTTCTCTTCCTCATATGAAACATGTGGGATCAGGACAGGAAGAAGCAATTCGTTTTCAAAAGGGACCATTTATAAATCACTACCACAGTCTAGGAGCTTTCAGTGCATCACTTTTAGTATCAATGAGAATCTAGGATTTATGCAAATTTGTTTCTGCTTGTCACTTTGTTCTTTAAAAATAAATTTCCAATTCTTTTCGCCACGAGGAAAATGGTTCCTTCACGTGGAGGAAAATGGTTCCTTCACGTGGAGGAAAATGTGAGAATCTGAGATAGAAAACAGAGGAAGATACTGACAACGACAACTAAGTTGTATACGATCTACTTGACCATGTTCCGTATGCATTTTGTAAGATGATCAGTCTGTTCTTCTACATTTTTCAAAACCATCTCCAGTTGTTCCGGGCACTCTGCCAACTGTTGATTTTCACGATGGAGGTCTGCAAATGGCTCCCGGATTTTCTTATCCTTTTCATCCTACATAGTAAAATTTTACAAATTTCAACTTCTATGAAAGCTGCATTTGGTTCTGAGAATTTCTTTTAAAAATGTCTCAAGCAAAGTTTTCCTTCAACATCACTATTTGCTGTTATAATTAAGCCATTGGGTGAATTTACGTATAACAAATACTGAAATCTACCACAATTTGGCAGCCAAAAAAATATATTGTCAGAATGAGAACTTAGGAAAAAGAAAAAAAGGAAAAATAGCAGTTGTATGCTAACCAGGCTCTTGTCATCACTTCATGCTAGAGTGGGAAAGGGACAAACTTGTAGCCCTGCTGTGTTTTTATTTATTTATTTATTTTTGAGATTAGAAATAGATAACACACTATCTGATCAGTGAACTCTTATAAAGGCCGGAAATTTCTACATTCATACAAAGCCAAAAGCCAAGTATTCAACATTTCCTTCAATAAAAAAAAAAAGCATTCAACATTTCTCTGTTTCAGAAAAAACAATAGCACGAAGCTCTTGAGCTATTTACTACTGCTTTATCAACACAACTAACTCAAATAATAAAGTTTCTCCAAAAACGTGACAGTTATTACAACAACTCTAATGATTAAAAGATAAATGATAGAACTATAAGATCCAAATCAAGCAGCTGATTATAAAATAACAGTATTGTAGAAGGCTGTCACAAATTAAACAACTAACAGAAGTCAGCATTGCCAACCTTCTTTCTGAAGGTTTATTCATTAACTAATACTTCATACATGAAATACAGCTTCTTGTGATTTATGCACACACACAACACACATGGTTAAAACCTAGTAGAAGTAGAACAATGGTCAAAATAATAGTGTCGGTCAAGTCGACATTAAATTATGTGTACCAACAAGGCCCAGCCATCTAAGAAAAACTAAAATGGTGAACTATCCTGTGGTCGGGCCTGAACTGTAACCTGATGGTCCTTGCCAGCTGGAATTCCCAGATGACGGCAATGCACTGTCTCAAGTTTTGTAACAACCCATTTCCCTTACTTATCCTTCCTCACAATTATCATTGCCTTGCAACCCTTCCCAAGCCTCCTCACCTCAAGTCTTTTAGTCCTCTTGTTATTTACACGAAATCCTTCTTTATTACAAAGAAACCTACGGCTTACAATTGACCCACCATGACATGAACGATGACAATTACCAACCCGGACACTTAGCATATGCTTCATAGAACACCATGACAGCTTCGTCAGATTCAAACTCCATTCCTATATAAGATTCGGAATTTCTATCCACTTCATTTACAACTCTCGCCCATCATAGAAATCAATCATTCCTCCACCTTCAGTCGTACAAATGTCCGGTCCAACTTCATTTTCTATCATCCTGTTGTCTATGTCAGCTTCGGGCTCTATATCGGCAGAATCAGAAATCACTCCATAATTCCCATTCAGAAAAGCTGCGAAATTCACTGTTCCAAACAAATATAAAGTTAGTCATGTTCCATCCAGCTAAAGTCATAAATCAAAACAATGATAAGACACATATTCTTAGCAAAGTCTCTACCCATGTAAGTACTTCCTAAACTTTCCTAAGAAGAAAAATATATCAAAGGTTACTCTCTACTCAGCACAACTAAGCCTCAATCACAAATTAGAAGGAAACAACAACTTGAATCCTCTTCCTCCATTTTGCCAAATCAAACCATATCTTCAGTAAGTTATTTTAGAAATTAGCTCTTGTCACCATCCAAGAGGGAAAAAAATTAAGAACCCATTTCAGTCCTTTCCAGAAAATGTCCAACTTTCTACCAAATCCACCTCCCTACTATGTAAGACATAATGGCCATCTCATATGCCAAAAATTGAGCATCCATTAAAGCATTTTATTGATACTTTTTTCAACTACGTGCTTGCATTCGCTTACTTAAACATAACAGTGCAACCAAAAAAAAGATGTCTTAGCCCTCAATATAAGCTGCCCTTTCCCTTTGCACGGCTTTTGATTCAGCTTTTGCCAACGGAAAAACCCATGGATTCTATTAATACTCAGACAGAGGAACAAAAAAAAAGAGTGAATCCAAGATGTTTTAATATAGTTATCCAAATTCGCATCTGTTTCGACTATGCAGGTTGTGATTCTCTTAAACGACTTTCAGATTCTGAAGCAAGATAATGAAATAGGTAAAACGAAGAGAACGAGAAAACAAAAGTTCACTTGCTTCCTTTTCTCGTATTGACGAGTAATGAAGCTCTATCTCTCACTCTGTTGTCCCCGCTTACTTGTTCTGATAAGTTTAACATACTCTCTGGGTTAGCGCATATGGTTCCGATGAAGTTTTAAGCGCGACCCACTCCCTCTTTTAGAGCCGTGATCAGTTCTCAAAGCGACACCTCTCCATTCTGTGTTCTCTCGCAAGAAGACAGCTACCAGCAAAATTCGTTTGTCTGTATTAGACTTTATAATTGGTGATTTTATTATTAAGTAGTAGTATATGTGTGACAATCATGTATAACAAGATAAATGATAATGCTGACTACATATTCTAAATGCTTTTATTTTTAAAGTCACTATTTATTTATAAAATTATTTTATTAACTAATGCTTTTATTAAGATTTTTATATTTATTATTTACAGTAATTTTTATTATTTAATAATATAATAATGAATTATAATATAATTTTATTATTTAATTAATAATAAACAATGAATTTCAATACATTAAAAATTATAACTTACTAACTTAACAAATATGTTTATAATAATCAGAAAATTTTTATTAAAAAAAAAAAAAAGAAACTAAGTAGAAAAAAGGTAACACCGTTTAGTAAAGGGAAAACAATAGACAAGCATACTTTAGTACGACTTTACAGAGAAATGAAGGTTTTTTATATTATTCGTTATGCACTTCAATGGAACTGCAAGTTCCTTCTAGATTCCTGCTTTCTTCGTCTTGGCCCTTATTTCTACAGTTCTTACCATTTTCCCGATGAAGCACATGCATTTGATAGAAGAATATAAGTTTTGGAATCTGCATTTCCACAATCCAGCAATCTTTTCTCCTAAATTGAGGTTTCCATAGGTTTTAGAAGCGCTTAGCAAAGTACCCAGCATAATGTGATCTGGTTCCACGTTCATCTTCCTGATAAAAGTCATAAGCCTCTGCAGGACGACCTACACGACCAAGAAGATCAATAATACATCCGTAGTGCTCAATCTGCAGTTCAATTCCATAATCCCTTGTCATAGAATGAAAGATTTCAAAACCCAAATCAACCAAACCAACATCACGACATGCATTTAACACACCAACAAAAGTAACTTGGCCTAAGCCCTTTGCTTATCATTTCCCAAACATCTCTATAGCTTCAATGCTCCTCCCATGAATGGCAAGCCCTGCAATTATTGAATTATAAATGATGACAATTCGCTCTTTCACCTCCTTAAAAACTCATAGGGCCTTATCAATATCACCGCATAGTGAATACATATTGATCAAAGCACCACCAACAATATGATTGAGCTTAACTTGATACTTTTCCGCATATGAATGAACCCATCTTCCAACTCTAATGCCCCCAACTGGGAACAGGCAGACAAAACACAGCAATTGTTACTTCATTCAGCCTCACATTGTCCCTTTGCATTTCCCTAAACATTTCCGAAGCTCTACCCATCTCCCCATTCCTAACCAGCCCAGCAATCATTGGAGTCCAAAAAACAGTATCTCTAACCTTAACCCGATTAAAAACATCAAATGCATCCTAAACCAGTCCATGTTCAACAAAACAAGTTATCGTCACCGTTAATGCAACAACATCATTCTATTCAGGCATTTTGTAAAAAATTTGCAATACATCTTTAAACTCATTGCATTTCTCATAGAACTCCTTAGTTTCAACCTTACTGACGTTTCAACCTTACTGATCTTTTAAACCTTAACCCTAGTTTCAAAACCTGGCCCTGAATTCCTCTACCCTCTCTCAGAGCCAATAGAAATCCGCAAGCCTTTAAGACCGCAGTGATGGCATAGTTATCAGGCACGATTGATTCGTTAACCACTTGACAGAACAGATAAATCGCATCAGAATAATAACCATATGACACAAACCCATCAATGTTCTAGTGTAAGGGTAGACATTGGATGATGGATTTGTTGAAAAATCTTGGAAGCATAGTCAATGAACTAAGTTTGAAGAAATGTAAATAAGCTCGAAGACGATAAATGGGTCTTGTTCACAGCTATTTCTTATGATCTTGGCGTGTATTGATTGGATTTGGTTTCTTTGTCTGCATTTTTTTAGTAATGAGATGGTTTCCTTTCTATTAAGATGAATTCTTTGATCTAGGTCCTGGGTTTGGCGGGGAAACCGAGGGTCCCGCAACGGCTAGGGTGTAATAAACCGTACGCCGACAGGTCTCTTGAAATAGCGCAAAACTAAACCTCGCTTAATCACTTTACAGTAAAAACTCCTATCTGATTGACGTTTTACATTCTGCTGTACCTTCATCACTTTTCCCTGTAATTTCAAGTATTAAATGCAAGGTCAAGTTTCTTCTAGAACAAACCCATTATTGCCAAAATTTTCTTAATCGAATGGTAGTTAAACATTAAGAACTGCTTTGCTTGCTATTTATCGAACACAAAGAGAACATTAAGAACTGCTTTGCATGCTATTTATCGAACACAAAGAGAAATAGACATAATTTCACTGTGTAAAAAGTATGAAGAATGCAATGAATTCAATCTACTGAATTTAGTATTTAATTTTGCAATACAAAGGATTGGATGATCCATCGGAAACATCCTGGGTTACATATAACACCTTGAATCAGGACTGAAAGAATTACATTTAAGAGTGTGAAAGAATTCGACTGTGTCACACAAACTGAAACATAAGGTCATCATATAAAAACTGATGCGAGAACCTATTATGAAAGCAAATAGTGTATGTACATCCGCTAGATTGAAGCTCACTTCAGAAAAAAAAAAATTTCCAGAAGTTGCTGAGCCAGAGCATCAATGGGAACTGAGAAAAAGCAACACAGAGCAAGAGACAGTGATGCTTGCTTGATTCATAACTCCTAACCTCAGCAACTAGGGTTTTCTTCAGTCTTTACCAAGAAGATACCTGTGCACAAACATGTCCAGATGACAATCAAGTAGCATGCGTACCTTAAAGTGATACAACCCCAACACAGCGACACACATTCCAGTGCAAGTATACCTAGCATACGCTACCATATTGTTTCCCCACCTCCAAGTGAAAGCAATGACACCTTCAATAGCATCACTTCGAGAAACCTCCCCACCATTCCTCTCATATATAAACTACCAATTTAAAGCTTCTAGAGTGAGCCTGGGATGTATTAGAACCAAAATTATCATACACCTTATACCAATACCAAAGACCAAAAAAAAATGAGCCATGCAAGCAAGAATTTGATAAGACTTGACCATATTAATTAATTTTCCAACAGGTTCTGTTGTCCATATCCAGTATCCCTCAACCAAAGGAGGAGGAAAAAGAACACTGCTGTTCAGCACATCAATTTGATTTTTATATATACATATATTGGTGTAGTTGAGCTTGTGTTTACCCTAAATGATATTTACTTTGTTCCTCACATAATGGTATCTCACTTGGAAGTAGTATTGAGGATCAGAAAATTACTTGCTTATCTGTTCATTGGGAAAAGAAAGAAAGAATCCCATAAGATTTTTTTTATCTATCTCCTTTCCTTAACATTCAACTTACACTGCTTTGAACATAATCAGAGCCTGAACCAAAAATTCTCTCTCCATACGTGCTCCATCATCCTTGAATAAATCCAGAACTAGTACCATAAATGGCACGCCAAACAGATTGGGTGGTGTGTTTGAGAGTGGTCTCGGAACTCCAGGTTGAGATCCCAAATTCTGGCACATATCTCTATTAACCGACTAAAAACAGATTTAAATACTATTTACAGTTAAAGGATTCCAACACAGAGAATCAGTAGCAGTAGATCTCTATAACACAAGCCATTCCAATATAAAGACAACTACGCATTGTCTTTCTAATAGAGGACAAATTATGTGACAAATACACTAGAAAAAATAATATTAGCTGCATAAAGGAAACATAATTCCTTAAGAATAGAATTATTTTTGGCGTTTGAGTTTGTCTACAAGTTTCAAAAGCAAGTGTTAAAAAACATTTACCCCCAACTCAAATGAAGTTAGCATGGTAGCTTTTAGATTTTTGTTTCATATCTTCCACTAAAGTCAAAAGGATTACACTTTTGCCTAAAGTTACAAACTTCAGGAATGAAAAAGAAGTAATTAATTAGTTTAATAATTAAATACAACGAATAAAAACAATCAAGGCTGTCATTGCTATGGGATTGGGAGCTCAAAGTTTAACTGTATTAAAATTATTTAGATAGACAAGAAATAGTAACTGAACTTTCCATTTACTGAAAGGAAAAGTGTACAAATTAAATCTTTCAAATCCTAATAATTGAAGGAATAAGCAAAATGTACAAATAAGAAGTTGGCTTGTTGTTGTTCGTTTAATTCATTGGGCTAATTCAGCATACTACATGCCACTAACTTACTATCTCTCTAGTTTAGCCGAGGAAGTCAAATAAAGCCAGCTTGCTAGCTTTTAGATTTTTGGCACATATCTTCCCACTAAAGTCAAGGGGGGTTATTAAACTGCTACCTTATGTTACAAACTTCAGGAATGAAAAAGAAGTTAATGATTAACATAAGGCTTAAATACAAGAGATATGATTCACTAGTATCGCAACTCAAAGTTTACCAATAATAAAATTATTTAGAAAGATAACTAACACATCGATGAAATTTACATTTGTTAGAACCGGAAGCCCGTTCAAAATTTAGGGAGAACAAATATAGGTCAAATAAGTGAATACATTCATAGATTCGGATATCATATCCAACATAAAACCTTAAGGCAAGAGTTGAGGACTTCCCTCAACAATGTGGACTTGCAGTCATCGCAATCGAACCCACAGTCATCACATTTGGACCTGTAGACGTCACAGTGTAATGATGGGCCTATCTCATACCCATACCTTAAGACCCAATATTGCGCTGTGATGTCTGTTGATCCAAATGTAATGGTTACGAGTTTGACTATGATGGCTACAAGTTCATGTTATTAAAAGAAGTCCGCAACTCTTGCCTTAAGATTTTGGGCTAGAAGTTATGTCTAAGTTCATAAATATATTCACATTGGTCTATATTTTTTCTCCCTAGATTTTTGGCAGATCTTCCAAAACCATTGGTATTAGAGCCAATGGTTCAGAAGAGACTCGAGTAAGGAGATGGTGGTATATATATATTCTCATGGTTGCTGCCTCCATAAGAAATAATGAAAAGGTATGAACTCCTAAGAAAGATGGCCAAAGAAGAGTGGGTTAGTTTAAGATAGTGTGGTAAGACATGACTCCAAGAGAAAAAGAACACGTTCGTCTCTCATGTGACTTTAGATAGAGCATTGGCAAGCTCAAACTCTGAGATAAACAGGATGGGCTTAGCATGAGTATGAGCTTTTGACAACACCATAATACTTGAATAAAGAAAGAATTTCGTTTGAGGCAATGATGAAAAGGTATGGACTCACAAGAAAAATGATCCAAGGAGGATAGCTTAAAAAGAATGGATTAGTCCAAGATGGAGTGATAAGAAGCGGTTTTAAGAAAAAAAGAACACGTTCGTCTCTCACATGACTCTAGATAGAGTATTGATAAATACAAATTCTGAGTTTAGCAGGCTTAGTATGAGTATGGGCCAATATCTTCCCATTAAAGTCAAAGTGATTATAACACTTCCACCAAATATCACAAATTTCACAAATAAATTAAATCAAAACTTAAATGCAAGAGATATGGTTCACTGTTATGGCAACTCAAAGTTTATCTATATTAAAATTATTTCGCGAGACAAGTAATGGCTCACTGAAATTCTAACAAAGTGTAAAAATTAACTCTTCCAAACCCTAATCTTTGAAGGCAATGATGAAAAGGTATGGACTTACAAGAAAAATGATCCAAGGAGATTAGCTTAAAAAGAATGGATTAGGCCAAGATGAAGTGATAAGAAGCAGTTTCAAGAAAAAGAGAGCACGTTCGCCTCTCACATGACTCTAGGTAGAGTATTGATAAATACAAATTCTAAGATTAGCAGGCTTAATATGAGTATGAGCCAATATCTTCCCATTAAAGTCAAAGCCTCAAAGGGATTATAACACTTCCACCAAATATCACAAATTTCACAAATAAATTAAGTCAAAACTTAAATGCAAGAGATATGATTCACTGTTATGGCTACTCAAAATTTATCTATATTAAAATTATTTCACGAGACAAGTAATGGCTCACTGAAATTCTAACAAAGTGTAAAAATTAACTCTTCCAAACCCTAATCTTTGAAGGAATAAGCAAAATTTGCAAAATGAGAAGTTAGCTTGATGTTGTTCATTTCATTCATAGGGACAATCCAGCAAACGACTTGCTGCTTACTTAGCCAATCAGTTTTAGCCAAAAATGCCATAGGTAAAACTATCTGAAGCAGAAACAGATGCAATGATCATCAAATAAAAAAGAGCTGTAAGCAATTGTGAAGAAAATAAAACTAAAACACACCATCTTATGCATTGTGCAGATTCCACACCAAAGTACATTGTTTCTAATCAAGATTCAATATTTTTTTTTTTATTTTCCGTCCTGATTAGCGGTATTGTGAGTCTGCATTTATCAAACAAAATTTCTACATGGGTTCTCCTTCAAACAAATACTAAATAAGAACTTAAATTAGATTTAAATGAAAGGGAAAAAAAAGAAGGAAATATTCTCCATACCTTAAAGAAAAGCCTGCTCTTTTTAATCAATTTCCTGATAAGAGTTGCGCAAGAGTTTGTAAGTCAGAACAATGATGTGGTCGTTTTCTTTCTCGTTGTGGATTCAAGACGCTTTGCTGTTATATTAATTGCAATAAGAGGCTTGTCCATAACCAAGTCAGAGTCTCATTTTACGCGTAGTTCCTAAAAAACCGACCTTCTCACTTTTTTTTTTATAAAAGAATATAATTTTTAATCTTATAATGTCGATAAGTATTACAAAAAAGAATGTGTTATTCAATTATGAAAAAATATAACTTGTTTAGCAATGGACATTGAATTTAATTTATTAAATTTTATTAATTGTCTAAAAATGTGATGCCATTGGAATTCCTAAAATTCTTTTAAAACCCTTTTTTTATCCTATCTAGATATAATAAAATTAAAAAGATTTTTATAATATCCCATTAATTCTAAAAATAACCCTAATTGCTTATATAAATCTCAATATTTTCATTATTATTCTAATATCGTAGTCGTTATTTAAAATTCACATCAATTGTATTTTATTATTCATAAGCACTAGCGTTTATTTTTTTACAATATTTGAAAATTTTAAATTCTGAATAGGTTTGAATATTAAGTTGTTCAGTTTTTAAATAAAAAATATCTAAAAAAGGTGCCAGATTTTTATATGAGCGATAATGTAAATAAATTGATTAAGTAAAAAGATTTTTGTAAATGTATTTCATAAAGATTTCAAATATTTAAAATTTAGACAAAAAATAAAAAAGTATTTTTTATTGACAAAAAGTTTTATAAAAAGTCTATTAAGCTAAAAAATCAAGAATCTTAATTATCTTAAATAGATAAATTCAAACAATTAAATATTATGATGAAAAAATAAATAACATTT
>JAVXUL010037980.1:0-11139 GCA_035590515.1 Trichilia minutiflora
GGATATTTGTGTGGGTGGATTAAGGAGCTCCAACAAGGCCCACCCACCTTGTTGGCCAACCAACCAAATGAGTTTGGTTGTCACTTATAAACACCTTAGGATGGTTTCTCCTTTCCCATATGGGACTTTGAATTTTTACTATTCAAACATATACACACACACCAACAATACCCCACATTTGAATCGAAAAATTCAAGGTCACATTAAAAAAAAAATTAACAACTGTTTGTAAAAATTCAATGTGTCATATTTCAAAAAAATGCTTTTGACTTGAACTTATTCCTAGTGAGTTCATATCGAATTTACTTAGTGACGTAGTCGAAAAAACTTCTTGAACTATTTACTTTATTTTAGTAAATCAAGACAATATGTCTCACCTATAACACATCTTTTAAACACTGTACTTTATACATTTTTATTCATTTTGGTCCTGAACATATCCCAGTATTCATGATAGCTTTAGAGAATTTAGCCGTTTCATTCTCATAAATACGACCCTATATTTACTATCATATTGGTGATACTATATTTATATTAGTATCATTAAATGCAAAGCATACCCTATGTTATCACTACTTAACACACCATTGTCATAGAAATGAATTAAATTGTGTGTTCTTAATTTGAGTTTTACCCAACTAGTTTGCCTATTGAACCTAGACCATGGGATCTTCAATCTGCTAGGTTAGATTTTCGTTCGGTTCAACTCATTAAATTGGCTGTAAACCTATTCCCCTCGATAAACTTTTAAATTGCTCTCTTGATAGGCCTTTTATCAAAGGATCTGTAATATTATCCTTTGATCTCACATATTGAATGGATATTACTCCATTTGAGAGCAACTGCTTTATTATATTATGTCTGCGCCTTATATGCCTTGATTTACCATTATATACACTATTTTTTGCCCTTACTTGAGCTGTCATATTATCACAGTGTATACAAATTATTGTAATAGGTTTAGGCCAGATTAGAATATCCTTTAAGAAGTTCTTTAACCACTCTACTTTTTCAACAGTCTTATCTAACGCTATAAATTCTAATTCTATGGTAGATCATGTTATACACGTCTGTTTAGAAGATTTCTATAAAATTATAGCTCCACCTAATATAAATATATATCCACATGTTGATTTAGTTTCTGTATTGTCAGAAATCTAATTTGCATCATTGTAACCTTCTACTACTGGTGGATACGATTTGTATACTAATAATTTAAAGTATATTTTAAATACATTAAAACTCTTATTAATGTTATTCAATGATCACGTCCAAGATTATGTGTATATATATTAAGCCTACTGATTTAGTACGTCAGGTCTAGTCTTGTAGAATTCATCAAATACATAAGACTCCTTATTATTTGTGAATATTTCAATTAAGAAATTGCATTTCTATTATTTTTCTTTAATTGATAATTTGTTTCAAAAGAAGTCACAGCAGATTTATAATCAGACTAATTCAACCTTTTTAATATTTCTTTAATATAATGAGATTGTGTAAAAATATATCCCTCATCATGTCTCTTGATTTGAATTCATAAAATGACACTAGTAAGACATAAATTTTTCATGTCAAATTTTAAACTCAACATCTTTTTGATAAAATGTATTACCTTCTTACTTGTCCCAATTATAAGCATATCATCCACATACAAGCATATCATCACACAAGAATTTTTCATCATTTTAATGTAGATACATTTGTTACATTCATTAATTTAATCCTTATGTTAGCATTATATGATCAAATTTTTTATACCATTGTTTTGGTGCTTGTTTAAGCTTATATAATGACTTAATAAGTTTACAAACTTTGTTTTCTTGACCTTTGATCACAAATCCCTCTGATTGTTTCATATAAATTTCTTCATCAAGTTCTCCATTTAAAAATATTGTCTTTACATCTATTTGATGTATTTTCATTTTATATAATGCGGCAATTGCAATTAACATCCTTATAGATGTTATTCTAGAGACTAGAGAATAAGTGTCAAAATAATCCAACCTTTCCTTTTGTCGATATCCTTTAGCAATTAAGAGTGCTTTGTATTTATCAATTAATCCATCAACTTTAAGTTTTCTTTTAAAAATTTATTTGTAGCCAATTGGTTTATTTTCTGGTGGTAACTCAACCAATTCTCAAGTATTATTTTGTAGAATGTATTCTACTTCACTATTAATTGGTTCCTTCCATAAAGAAGCTTCTGGTAAAGACATAACTTCTTTATATGTTTGTGATTCTACTTCTGTTAGATAACTAACAAAGTCTAAACCAAAATTCTTTAAAATTTTTATCCTTTTCCCTCTTCTAGGTTTCAAGTTCTCATCTTAATTATCTGAAGTAGATGATTTGTCAAGAGTATCATTATATACTCTCTTTTTAGAGGAGTTTATTCTCTTTGTTTTATAAGAAAAAATTCTCTCAAAAAATATGGCATCAATAGATTCAATTATAGTATTAACATGCATATTTGATATATTTGATTTAATAATTAAAAATTTATATATTGCACTATTTTTACCAAAACATATAAAAACACAATCTAATGTTTTCGATCTAAGTTCAATCCTTTTAGCAAATAAAATTTGAACCTTTGCTAAGCAATCCCACACTTTTAAAATTTTATAAGTGGGTAACCGTTCTTTCTATACTTCATAAGGAGACTTATTTGTCTTCTTATGTGGAATACGATTTAATATATGATTTACAGTAAGTAAGGCTTCATCCCATAAATTATGTAGAAGCCTTGAACTATTTAACATGGAATTAATCATATCTTTTAATGTTTTTTTTTTTGCAACTTTATTTTGTTATTGAGAATAAAGTGCAGTTGTTTGCTGTACAATTCCATATTTTTGATAGAATTCTACAAATGTAGTGGACTCATATTCATCACCATTATCAAACCTTATTAGTTTTATTTGCCTATCTAATTGATTTTCAACTTCTATTTTGTATGATTTAAATATATTTAAGGCCTTATCTTTATTATTAATCAAATAGATATAGTAGAACTTACTGTAATCATCAATAAAAGTAATAAAATAATTTTTTTCATCTCTTGTAGGTATGAACTTAAAATCACAAAGATCACTATGAGTTAAACCAGGTAATCATTTGATCTTTCTTGAACAATTTTAAAGTTTTGTATAGTCAATTTAGTTCAACACATATTTCACATTTATGTTTTAAATGAACATTGCATTTTGGTAATAAACTTAAATGGACCATTCTATATAAACATCAATTATTAACATGTCCTAATCTAGCATGCTATATATCAAAAGAATCAACAATATAAATAGAATTATTTTTTTTATTCATAGCATTAGAAACCATTACATTCAATTTGAACATTTTCTCACCAAGGTAACCTTTTCCCACATATATCCATGCCTTAATAAATACAAACTTATCAGATTCAAAAACTAATTTGAACCTATTTTTACTAAGTAATAGACCTGATACTAAGTTCTTTCTTATGTCAGAAATATATAGAACATCTTTAAGGGTTATAATTTTTTCAAAAGTGAACTTTAACATCACAGTTCCTTTGCCTTGAACAGTAGATGAAGAAGAATTCCTCATATAGAGTTTTTCATCACCAAAAATTTGTGTGAAGCTTGAAAATAGATTTTTGTCATCACATATATGCTTAGTTACTCTTGTGTTAACCCACCAGCCTTTTACATTTGTTGTCATAGTAATTTCAGAAATTATAGCAACAAGATCAATATTTATGTTAGTTGCATTAACTTAATTATTTGTACCAGAATTTGTATTGTTCTGGTCCTTCTTGTGATGACAATCCATAACTTTATGTTCAGGCTTCCCACATATCCAACAACTGCCTTTTATTCTTTTAAAATCTTTTCCCTTTGGTACATGTAGATTTGAATTTTTCTTTCCTGCTGTTTTATTACTTTTCTGCTTCTGGTTTTTCATCTTTGAAAAACCATTTTCAAACATGTTGGCCTTACTTTTCATAAGACTCGTATTAGCCCTATCTCCTTCTCTGTGATCCTCTTCTACACTTAACCTTAATATCAAATCTTTCATAGTCATCTCCCTTCATTTATGTTTAAAATAAATCTTAAAATCCTTCCACGAGGGAGGTAATTTTTCAATTATGGCATCGATCTAAAAATATTCATTAAAAGAACAACTTTCTAAGTGCAATTCGTGTATGAGGACTTGTAGTTTTTCAACTTGTTTGATCATTATTTTTTATCAACCATCTCATCAATCACAAATTTCTTCGCTCTTACATCCTCTGTTTTATTTTTTTTTTCAAATAGTTCCCAAACACTCCTTATAGTAGAATACTCTGAACATATATCATACAAAGTGTCATCTAACCTGCTCAGAATATAGTTTCTGCACAGGAAATCCAACTGCTTTTAGGCCTCTGTTGTCATCATGTTTTCTTTTGTCATAAGGTCATTATCAAATTTGGGAACATCCTCCTTGACTATATGAGCCAAGTTCATGGTTGTCAACTAGAAAATCATTTTCTGTTGCCAATGTTTTAATTCCAATCCCTTGAACTTCTCTGGTTTCTCATCATTTTTTAAAATTCCACTAATTGTTGATTGTGTATTCATAACGAGTACTATCTTAGTTTTTTGAAACTATATCAATCAAAGTAAGAATTTTAATAACAATAATAAATAAATTCAATAAAACATTAATAAACAAAGTTGAATAATATACTGTAAAATTAAAAATAATCTTAAAAAATGAATGATAGAGGCTTATAATTATCGCAATATTTTAAGACAATATTTCTCCCCTTCTCGGATTATTTGAAGGATAATGAAGGCTGTCTCATAGGATTCAACTATCAATTCTTCTAAGTTGAAGTAATGAAACTTAAAAGTCAGGCAAAGTGCAGAGTATTTATTCTGCAGACAGAGTCTTTTTCTTTAAAAAATTTGATTAAAATCTAATACGTTTCACTTTCTATTTATAAGCAAATTAATTAAAAGATATAAATCCTGGTAGAGTTATAATTTTTCTAAAAAAATTATAACTGATAATTTAAATATGTAAAATTACAACGTTTTAAAAAATTACATTCTTTAAATTTAAAATAACAATTAATATATATATATATATATATATACAAGAAATCGGCTTCATCCTCGACTCCGAGCACCAACAGGTTTTCACTTCTCGTCCTTGAGTTTCAAGACTGCAAAACACACAAAATACCTCAGGGGTAAAGCTGGTTTCCCAATAAAAATCCTCTGATACTTAAGTCAGAGAGGGTTTTACTTGGTGTATGAAATAAGTGTGCATGTAAGCAAACAACGAAGGATGCATAGAAAGTATGAATGGCATGAAATGTTCTATCCCTGAGTATGATGCCTGGATGCACTGGAAAGTTTAAAGAATATCTCACAATGGTTTTTTTTCAATGTGGTCGAATGAATCTGATTGTCCATCCTCTTCCTTTGACTTTCGACTGCTATATATTGGAAGCTTGGGAGTGCGCACCTTTGGACACGTGTTACTGTATGGCTGTGTTGCCAGGGTAACCTGTTATAAATCAAAGGGGCGTGGGGACTTGTGACACTGCTCCTTTGCATATCATCCCTGAGACCCCAAGTGTACATCCTTCCGAGTGAAACTTTCAATTCTCCCAAGAATGAAATCCCTTAGTTCTCAGGAGGCCTTTATATAGCGGGTTGTAGCCTTGGTGTCGCCAAGAGGTAGAGTGGTGGAGACTAGTATACCCCGAGTGTTTGCGAATTCCTGTTGTTTGTGTAGAACGTGCCAATCCGACTCCCCAAGCCCGAAGGGCTTGCTGTTGAAGGCCCCGAGCCCAAGTGAGAGTCACCAATAAATAACTCGAAGGGGACCTCCTGACTGGTCACTTTGGGTAGAGTGCCTGAGGCGATTCAACTATATCCCTGGGTGATGTAATTGGCTTCTCGGGACGACACCGTATCAGGGAGCCTACTTAGCATGTACATTTAGTGGGCCTGGATAAGGGCATAAAGATGGGCCTGGGCTATTGGGCTGGGCCTCGGTAAAATACCCCAACACTAAGCCCCCTAATTTTTAATTAAATAAAGTTTTAATTGAAAACTGTGCGACCTCTGCTCGGTTGGCATAGCTGACTTCACGTCTCGGTTATCTCTTTGGGAAAGCAATCGCCAGTGCACATGTCATCATTTTATTATTGGGTCAGCCTGGATGGCCACGATAATCGGGTCGTCATAATTGCTTGTTAGGACGGGTCCCACCTTATTTAAATCTTAAGAAGAAATGACCCCTGACGTTCTGCATTCGGATGACGTGGTATTTTCCTGTCTGTTGAACCAAAATCAACAGTCAGGGTTCCTTGGGCTCGCCTATAAATACCTTCTCTTCTTCGAGCAAAGTCACAAAACCATGGTCACTTCCACCGTTAGATATTCTTCCCAAATCCTCCAGAATATTCATTCTGCATTCCCAACTTTGTTGTTCTTTTGTTTTTAATCGGCTGATGAATCTCTTGTTTTTAGTTCAAAAACCCAGTATCTTCGACAGAGTTTTCATTTCTTATGACATCCTGCTTGTAATCTTCATGGCGATCCTTGTTAGAAGGATGACCAATCTCATAGGCACTCATGCCAAATATAAAGAACATGGAAAGTTGGGATCCTGAGATATCAAAAAATCAGAAAGTATCCGACCACACCGGGGTCAACGGTTTCCTCTCACTTTGCACTTGCAAACCCTGATTACTAACGTTACTTTCTGATCGCAGGCATGTTATCAGATAAGGCAGCAGACAGACACTCGACGGGACAAGATGAGCAGAATAATAAAGGAACCCAAGAAGGAGAACATCTTTGCCTTGAAGCAGCTGGAGAAGGAAGTGGTAGATCTGGCTGTTCAAGACCCCTCACATATAGATGAGACCCAGTAGGGTCGGATATTCTATAATAACATGCTCTGATTAATAAAATTTCCATTTCCATATATGTGTTCTCCCTGTTTTCATTCAGTATTATGCGCTTTATGATATCTCGCCGAGTAAAACACTTGAAAAATCTTCTGAAGTAAAAAGACATTCAGCTTCTCAAAGATAACCAAATGGCTTTCTGGTTCGGTGAAACTATCCGAGTAAAAAGCTATCCAAGCAAGAAGACATCCGAGTAAAGAGATGTCGAGTAAAAAGATATCCAAGTGGAAAGATGTCTACATAAATAGATATCCGAGTAAAAGCCATCCGAGTAAATAACTTAGGCGATTTTCTGAATATCCAAATAAAAGATTCGTCCATTCGGAGAAAATATCCGAATAAAGGACAGAAAATATCCTGATAAAGAGCTCATCCATTCGGAGAAACATTCGAATATAGGACTCCAAATAAAGATTTGTCCATTCGGGAAAAATATCCAAAAGGACAGAAAACATCCCGATAAAGAGCTCATCCATTCGAGAAAAACATCCGAATATAAGACATAAAAATTTGATATATCCAAATAAAGGATATATCCGTTCGGGAAAACTATCCAAATAAGGGACTTATAAAAAATTTGATATATCCAAATAAAGAATACGTCCGTTCAGGAAAACCATCCAAATAAAGGACATAAAAATTTGATATATCCAAATAAAGAATACGTCCGTTCAAAAAAACCATCCGAATAAAGGACATAAAAATTCGTTAAGGACCCTGCTCGAAATAATGTATGCACATACAGCTCGAATACCTTCAGATACCTCCCCCGAACAAGTAACTTAGAAATTTTATGATTGAGAAATATACGCAGATAATATATTCAGATTATCTGTCTTGGATCAATACACAACTAAATGAACGGGTGCTCGGTTTGATGAGGATATATGAATATATTATTCGCGTTTGGTATTAAAGCAGAAGAGAACATTTACAGAGAAGAAAATACTTGTAGGACGGTCTGTTAGATAACCCGATCATAAAAATAAAGAACCACCTAATATAATAAAGACAAACCATAGGTAGCCGGCCTCTTTCAAGTACCCTGATACCTGCAAGAGAAAAATTGAAACAGATAGTCGGCCTCGGACAATATGGTCTATAGGATCTTAGAACAGAAGAGTTCCATGACTACCAAATATCCTTAACTCAGAGACAATATAATCTTGTTGGTCTAAGGTCTTCTCGGGAATGATTTGATCCCGGTGGGAGATTCAGGCCCGAAATATATTCATCGGGCGAAGGGGGTACGTATAACCTGTCCCTAAATCTGCACATCGGATAAGCAGGTCTATATGACCCGTTCTAAAATATGTACATCAGGCAAGCAAATCTATATGGCATGTCCCGAATTTGGTATATCGGGCAAGCAGGCATAGCTAACCCATTCCAGATATGACTCCTCCCGAAATCAGTACATTGGGCAAGCGGGTCCCAGAATTCGTACGTAGGGCAAGTAGGTCCCAGATATAACCAGTCCTAAAATTGGTATGTCGGGCAAGCAGGTTTCGGATACAATCCATCCCTAATATGACCCGTCCTAAAATTCGTGCATCAAGCAAACGGGTCTATACAACAACAGAACAACATGGTTCCATAATAAACATCCTTGGCTCGGAGACAATGTGGTCTCGTTAGCCTAAGGTCTTCTCATATAAGAGATTAGGCTAACTTCAATTATCGGACTCAGACCCTGACAGAGTACTTGAAAAGGGTTCGACATGTATTCACTGCAGAGCAGATGGGCTCGACGCGTATTCACTACAAAGAAGATGAGCTCGACGCGTATTCACTGCAAAGTAGATGGGCTCGACGCGTATTCACTGCAGAGCAGATGGGCTCGACGTTGGTCGCAGGATCAGGGGATCAGTCATCAAAAGGGTCGGGTCAGAGATGGTAAATTTTCAAACTGTCTACGTTCCACGATTTTTTTGCTGTAGTGCCACTCAGGGTTTTTAGTTTGTAATCACTTGGTTCAAGTGCTTGAATGACTTCGTATGGCCCTTCCCAGTTAGCTCCCAATACCTCTTCACCCGGGATTTTAGTGTTAAGAGTCACCTTTTGGAGGATAAGAACTCTTCTCTGGAAGGTTCGACGTTTGACTTTTTGATTGTAGTGTCAGGTTATCCTCTGTTGGTGTGCAGATGCCCAAATCGCGGTCTCATCTCTCTTTTCGTCTAACAGATCTAACCCCAATCTTCAACTAGCCTCATTTCTCCCTTCTGTGTAGTTCTGCATCCAGAAGGTAGGAAGATTGATTGCCTTCCTGATCACCTTGTTGGTAGCTTCAACCTATCCAACAGCTTATGGGTGTGTTGGGGTAGCAAACCATAGGTCGGTGCAGAAGCCCGAGCAAAACTCTTTGAACCGGGTGTTGTCAAACTGCTACCCATTATCAATAAATAATGTATTTGGAACCCTGAAGTGACAAATGATACTCTGCTTCACAAGTGCGGTGGCCTTATTCTCAGTTATGCTGGAGAGTGGCTCTGCTTCACAAGGATTATGGGCTAATAATATCCTCCCCGGATAACTTTGTATATTAGTGAACGAGCCCCCCCATGACTTTCGCAGGTTCCATTGTGAATTTCTTCAATTACCTTATCTGCCTCATCTGTTCTCAAACATTCAAGTATGATAGAGTAAATCCACGTTAGTATAGTATAGTGTCAAGAATAGTGTACCTGGCTGCTTGATTTTTATCTTTTTGGCCTCGTTTTGGTCACTCAAGAACTCCCTATGCTGGATATGCAACTCTAGCTCCCGTATCTAAGTCGGGTCGGGGGTCGCCTGTAGGGCAGCAACAAAGTCTTCTTCGAGGGTCTCACTCCTCTGCGTCAGGAGCTTGTTTGGTACTATAGCTGGAAACTCCCTCTTGTATATTTAGCGTCTGGTCTATGTACATCCGCCAGGTCTCTTTCGTGGTCTGGGGATCGAGGCTGCTACTCTCATCTCAGCTCTTGGGATCCTTCATCTTCATGAGCTATGAACTCAGTTAGGTAATTGTTTCTGACTAGTACTTCAATTTGATCCCGTAGCTCGTGGCATTGTTCCATAGAATTATAATTTTTCTAAAAAAATTATAACTGATAATTTAAATATGTAAAATTATAACGTTTTAAAAAATTACAATCTTTAAATTTAAAATAACAATTAATATATGTATTTATATATATAAGAAATCGGCTTCATCCTCGACTCCGAGCACCAACAGGTTTTCACTTCTCGTCCTTGAGTTTCAAGACTGCAAAACACACAAAATACCTCAGGGGTAAAGCTGGTTTTCCAATAAAAATCCTCCGATACTTAAGTCAGAGAAGGTTTTACTTGGTGTGTGAAATAAGTGTGCATGTAAGCAAACAACGAAGGATGCATGGAAAGTATAAATGGCATGGAATGTTCTATCCCTAAGTATGATGCTTGGATGCATTGGAAAGTTAAAAGAATATCTCACAATGGGTTTTTTTCAATGTGGTCGAATGAATCTGATTGTCCATCCTCTTCCATTGACTTTCGACTGCTATATATTGAAAGCTTGGGAGTGCGCACCTTTGGACACGTGTTACTGTATGGCTGTGTTGCTAGGGTAACCTGTTATAAATCAAAGGGGTGTGGGGACTTGTGACATTGCTCCTTGGCATATCATCCTTGAGACCCCAAGTGTACATCCCTCCGAGTGAAACTTTCAATTCTCCCAAGAATGAAATCCCTTAGTTCTCGGGAGGCCTTTGTACAGCGGGTTGTAGCCTTGGTGTTGCCAGGACGTAGAGTGATGGAGACTAGTATACCCCGAGTGTTCGTAATCACGTCTGGATTAACCTGAGTCTGCTCTTGATTCATCACAAAAACTCGAGTCTGAACTCGTGACTGGTTCCTTTGATTACTCTGATGAGCGGACCCACTTCCTGATCTAGTCTGGCGAGCACCCGTATACTGTGGCTGAGACATGGGCTGCTGTGTACCAGCCTTATCCTTCCCTTTTTCTGCAGCTGTATACCTTCGGGCTTTGGGTTGTCTTCTGACTCCTTCTTCATCCCTCACCACAGCCTCTGGTCAAGGGAAGTGTCACGCCCCGACCCTAGTCGGCCACGTGGCAATCGCCGCAAATCCCAGAAATACATCCTATTATTTAGAATGCACCTCTAGAACCCGCAAGGCATTAGTACCTGTTTTCAAACTCA